>VIGQ01001254.1:10000-11908 GCA_009663005.1 Actinidia chinensis | reverse complement strand
AACATGAAAACAACCTCTTCTGTGTAAGGGGTGGTTGGGGTAATGCTACTCCAAGGGGTAGAATAGAAGAAGCCTTTTTTCATTCTTTATTAAAAATATATTTACACATTAATTCTGATTTGTTCGTGTCCCTTCACTCCCACCAATTTTTCTTCATGAAACGGAATTTTTTTCTAAGGTGAATCTTTTTCATTGGCTTTATTTGTCAAATAGTCAATCGTACTTATCACATCACATGCATGTATTGTTGATTTAATAACTTGTGTTTGCGGGGATTTATAATTTTCTATAAAAGAGGTAGGTTTTGCATTGAAAATCAAAAGTGGTTTTATTGTAAGAAAAAAAGCTTGTTGACATTTATGAGAAGGTCAAAGAGTACCTTCTTTATCTCCTTCATTTGTGTAGTGTTGTGTCTTATCTATGGTATGCAGGTTATATGGATAGCCTCCTGATATTATTTCGGATGGTTTGAAAATTTAGAATTTTTTACTGCTTTCAATGAAGCATCTTTTACAGCTGCTGATAATCTTTTTTAGCTACCAATAGTCTAGCACCATTAAAAAAATTGTCACCGTTGATTACTAATACCATATTTGATTTATTGGGGAATTGGGTCTATGCCTTTAGCCTTGACTGATTTGACCAAAGTGGGTGATTACCTGCCAATGGTGTGGTCTGGGCAGGACACTATCAACCCAAGGACAAGCTATTTCTTTACAATAAGATCCATAAGCTATGTTATGCAATTCCATTCGCGTTGACTCACATGATCACAAGTGGGTGATTTACTGCATGGTGTGGCTGGGAAGGAATACTATAAAACCCAAGGTACAAGCATTTCTTACAATAAGATCCAATAAGCTATGTTCACTGTACATTCATCCCCCTTTGTTCGGATTATATTAAGTAGGTTTGTATTCTGAAGTTTCCTCTTACAAAACTATTTAAGATCTACGGGCTTTTTTTCATAAAACTCAATCAAGTACGAAAATATTTTGGCTGATATTTTGGGGATTGACTACTAAATTTTCAGAGGTCAATTTTTAGGTTTTAGTGGTAGTGGTTATTTATGTCTCATACATTTAATGTGAACCCACTAAATGCATTTAAATTTTAAACACTCAAGTATGTTACAAAACACGGTTCAAGATTATGAAATCCCAAAGGAAGCTATTACTATTGTACACCGTCAAAGTGATTGCAAATGCGATAAAATTGATGATATGAATTGGGCTTGGTTTGCTCTGTACATCTCCTGACAGATAAGTTGGATCAGTTTTTTGTTTTGTACTATAGTTATTAGGGTTCCCTCCTGTCTTCTTTTCAATTTTCAACTACTCTGTCTAGAACTTGTCTTGCCCTGCAATCCAGCCAACAGTAGAGTAGCTATTGAAGTTTTGTTGCGTGGCAAGATAGGTCACAAAAAGTCTTTTTGTACACCTGTGCACGTCGGTTTTAATGGCTTATAAATTTAAGGTCAAAGGAATCTTAAAAATATTCTTGAAGAAGAGACAATCTAAGAATGGATCGTCAAAATTATTCCGCAGGCCATGGCACAACACTCTTTTGTCTTTGGGGAATGCCTTGTCAGGATATTTTCAATCAACAAATTATAGAGGCCTTGGCAATGGAATAAGGGGAGTACTTTATCAAAGAGAATTAGTGGTTGGTTTGTGAGGTTGGTTGGAGGGATGGAAAATAGCAATTCATTTGCTATTTTTATTACAATTGACTCTATTGGCGTGGTAATCAATATCATGAATCCGAACAATAGGCCCTGTCTTTAAAAATGATTTTGATTTTGATTGCTTGGCAGAATACTGTCTAGATATCGACTTTTTATTGGTGATGATTTTTAATCTCGACTGCAGAACAAAATATGCAGGACCGTGGTGTTTGTAAAGTATT
>VIGQ01001254.1:0-2500 GCA_009663005.1 Actinidia chinensis | reverse complement strand
GTCACCCCAACTCAACTATTTCATTACTTCATACAAATTTAATTAAGTACATCACGTGAACCTCGATTCCAGCATGATCATCCTATCATAACTAGCTATCCTTGGGCAGACATTAGTCGAAATATTTCCTTAGAGGCCCGGGATTACCACGGGAAAACCTCTCTTCTGCTAACAACGAGTGCAAATCGCTACCATTTGCCAAGCTGTTGAACTCAACTTCAACTGCCTTTGATGCATTGCGCTATACCGCCGCTTGCAAAATGTCGTTCAATCTCTAAATGGATTGCAGGTACTTGCGAGTTGTCTCATCATTCATAATGTGGGTCACACTGTTGGCGTAGCTTTTCTCATGGGCTGAATGTTCGTGGATACCAACCATAGTGACTCCAATAGGCCACGGTGCATTTCCGATGGGCAACTTGATGTAATGATTCCATTGTAGCCAGATAGTCACGCTTCATGCAGCAATTTACCATCAATAAAAGTGAATGCAAATCGAAGCCATCAGACGAGGCCACATGCTATTACATCTATCCAAAATGGTCCGAGAATGAATTCATAGGCAGAAAGGAATGGGAGTAGTGAACTACCTACAGTCCTGGAAAATGTTTACAAAAGAAGAAGAAGGCTCCTGAATCACGAGTGTGTCCTAATTGTTTTAAGAAGAAAAAGAAGCAAAAAGAAGAAGACTTCTAAACGATGAGTGTGTCCTGTTGTTTGGGCATAAAGGGAAAAAGAAGATCCAAGATGCTTTCAGGGGTTTAAGCCAAACCAACAGAAGGATATCAATACTCCTGTTGAGTTCCTGGCAATCATTAACTTATTAAGAGTGAGAACATAAACTTTCGCTCAACTATTTTCATGTCAATGTAGATATTCGGGTCTGACTCCACGTTTAAGTACAACATACAGAAGACAAGTGCTTAATCTTTCCCCTAAAGTATATATGTTCCCATAAAAAAATCTGACATTTAGAGATTCTGAGAATGCTTGAGATAGACTTTCTTCAAAAATCTAGGAATAGTTTACAACCACCTCAATAGAAAAATATAACGCCGCCTAAGAAAAAAGGCCAAAACCTTTAATCTTATCTAACACTTTGTCACTCTAGGCACGTACACAACTGAGCGTGAGCCACCTCCAAGATCACTAATAACTTGGATTGGGATATCAAGGAGGAGACAACCCCCCACCCCCAAACAAGTAAAATTTAATAAGGAAAGGCACAAAAGGGAGCAATACATATCTCTCTTCTTCTGTTTGGAAGAGAAGAGGTCCTGGTCATTTCCCCCCCCCCCCCCCCCCCCCCCCCAAAATGATCCACCACAAATGAGAAAATTCTCTTCACTGAGATCACTTATTGGTCAAACTTCTAAATGCTTGATTTGGGTAAATGTCAAAATCGGGCTCACACTTCTAATTCTCATGGGCTTTCCAGACTTTTCCCATGTGGGAGAAGAAGGGGGGGGGGGGGGAATCAAAAATAATTCTTACTCTTGTTCAACAACCAATTCACTCAAAGTCGAAATCTATATGAAGAGCTGGTCCCTTATTCGAGAATGTCCAAGATCAGGATGGCCAACCATTGACTGTATTCTATATACATGGGAACTTCGAGTATGGATGTTGGGTGAAGTATGTGTCCAAGTGTCGGAATCATCTAATTCCCATTTTAAGGGATCTGTGGACACACAAAATACTTCATATTTTCAGTATGTTTATTTATTTCCAGAGTAAGTAGTTCCTAGGTGAGTGTCTAATTAAAAATGTCGGATACATAACCCACACCTTATCCAAGACGTCAAGTGTTGACACGGGTACTTTTAATTTTAAAAGATTCCACGTAACATAGACTGTATTTAGGGTGTTATTAACATCAGTTTCCTCAACTATTTCCAGTCGGCAGAATCCAGATAACTTAATCTAGACGTGCTGTATTTTCCAAGAACTAGATAGCTTAATCAAACTTGGGTTTACTGGAACACCCAAGATACATTTATTGGCAAAGAGTTTCATCCTAAATCATAAATTATGATACAGACTCCTGATCTGATAGCATCTTGGTGGTTAAAGTACAAGGGGAAGAAAAGAAATACAACGACTTCATTCTATCTAAAGTGTGTTTTCCTTAGAAAATCCGACTCAGATTCTGAGGATGCTTGAGGCACAGGTCTGATAAATAATTTTCAAGAACATAGGATACACATCAGTTTTACAACAACATAGAAAAATACAACGTAGCCTAAGAAACAACAGCCAAGACTCTTAGTCTTACCTAAGCACTTTGTCAGTCACTCTAAGAACCGGAAAAACCGATCACTGATTATTAATACTGTCATTAATGATGGGAATATAGAGGCAGCAGGGCCTTGTTTTTTTCATGACAGTAAAATTTATTAAGGAAAGCCATCAAAAGATGATTCCACAATCATAGGGGGGAGGGAGGAAATACTCTATCTACCTCCTGATGGAGAAGAAGAGATGTCTGTAGGTAAGAGAA
>VIGQ01001248.1:0-19609 GCA_009663005.1 Actinidia chinensis | reverse complement strand
GTTTAGCCGCAGTGGTATTCGCATTGAAATGGCGTCATTCTTGTATAGAGTCACATGTGAAGTTTCACTACTCATAAAGCTTGAATACCTTTTGGTTAACCCAGAAAGAACTAAACATGGAGACAAAGAAGATGGCTGGAGTTGATAAAAGATTACGATGGTTCTTATTCGTATCACTCAAGAAAAGCCACGTTGTAGCCGACGCTTTAAGTCCGCCGAAAGTCGATAGTCATCTAGTATGTCTGTCCCGTCCCAAGTACCCTTACTTCGATGATTAGAGAGAGCAGAGATCCGAAGTAGTTGCCAACGGAACTAATCAATGCTTACTACCATGATCGCTCAACTCCGACCTTGATAGAAATTGTAAGCGACAGCAACCAGAAGATTCTATACTTTGTGGAAGTTTTAGGAGGAGATGTTTAGTGAAATCCAAAGCTGGATTGTACGTTACAAGACAGGGCACTTAGGTTTCAAGGCCACTTATGTGTTTCCAAATATACCCGAAGTCAAAAGACAAGTTTTAGAGAAGCCCCACAATACCAGTTCACGATGCATCTAGGAGAACAAAGATGTATAGAGATTGAAGGAAACGTTTGGTGGCCTGGAATGAAGAAGGAAATAGCAGAGTTTATGTCGCCATGTTTGTAAATGATGTCAACAAGTCAAGCAGGAACATCAAAGGCAGCAGGATTATTACCACGCTAGCTACCAATAACCCGGAATGAAAGGGAGCACATCACGTGGATTTTGTAGTCGGACTACCGAACTCACCCAATGTTGTATGGCCATTTGGGTTACTGTATATCGCCTCACTAAGTCAGCACATTTCTTGCCAGTTAAGACTACATATTCCTTATCTAAGTCGCAAACCTTTACTCGCAGAGATTATTCGACTTCACGGAACGACCAGTTTCCTTTCTATCGTTTTCGGATCGAGATCCGAGGTTTTACGTCTAAGTTTTGGAAAAGCTGCAAACGAGCTCTTATCACCGCCTTCTATCCACAGACAGACGGACGTCAGAGACGAACTATCCAGACTTTGAAGACATGTTACAGGCTAGTGTTACTCGTTTCCAATGACTTAGAAATGGCACTTACCAACTTGTAGAATTTATTTGCTTACAAAAAATTTTCATTCACGCCAGTATTGGAATGGCACCGTAGAAAGCCTTTACGGGAGGAAATATAGGTCGCCTATCTGTTGACGCGAATTGGAGAAAACGACAAATGTTATGACCCCGAATTGTCAACTGACTTGACTGATAAGATTAAAGGTAATTCAACGAGATTTCAAAACGCCCGGTCTCCAAAAGAGCTATGCAGATGTTTGCGAGACGAGATTTAAGAGTTTGGAGAGGGGACCCACGTTGTTTTAAATATCTCCTCCAGGGGATAAATCCGTTTTGGTAAGAGAGGGAGGGTTGAGCCAAGATACATGGGTCATTCGAAATTCTTCAAACGAATTGGCACGTTGCTTATCGCATTTGCCCTTCCTCTCCAGAGCTTTCACATGTTCATGATGTTTTTCATGTTTTCAATGCTACGGAAATATGTACAATGACTCCTTCCGCTCATTTGATTCATCATTCTCCTTTGACTTAAGGAAGATTTAAAGCTTTGGAAACGCCGATTGAGATTTTGATCGTCGTGATCAGTGTCTTCTAAACAAAGTTATTCCGTTGTGCGAGGGGTATGGAGGAATCACTCATAATGAACGAATCTACTTGGGAACAAGAAGATGAAATTAAGAACGGTATCCATCTTATTGGAATGAACGTTCCACGAAGTGAGGTCGTTTAGTTCTCTTTTGCATTCCAGATTTTCTTTTGTAGCCACAGCACCATTTTAGTAATTCCAGCTACCCAAGTGTTTTCGGAAGGGCGAATTGCCTTGGATAGTTAATTGGGTTTACCATGTTGTAGCTGCCCAACTGAGAGTCAGTAGGGCATCGCATGGGTTTAAACCCCATTAGATATGTTATCTATCACAAACCGAGACATACATTATGCGAAGAGTTTTATCAGAGTTGGGCAAAGGACGCATGTTGATGTTAGCCAAGTTTGAAGGACAAACTTTTTATAAGAGGGGGAATGACTACCCCAATCCGAATTCTATCATCGTAAGGAGCACGACGTGTCGCCAATAATAACGTTAGAGACTTAAGAGTCAAAAAGACCAAAATAAGTTAGAGGAAATTCAAACTTTACGATTTTAAATTTTTGCCCAATTTTCCTCTTGGCGTTCGACGTCAATATGGGAGTTTTCAAACGATAAGGCCAAAATGCAGATTTCAAGTTTCGCAGTTTTGAAATGTAAGCAAGAAAGTCCGAACGCCAGATAGATACCCAAAAATCCTTCTTAGAGTTCGAACGCTAAAGGGACGTGCGAACTCCAACGTCTGAACGCCATAAAGGAGCCGTGGGAAAGAAAAAAGGAGAAAAATGAAAAGAAAAAAGGGAATTCATTTATTCTCTCACGGGAGTTACAATGGGGAAGCCAAATGGATGATTTCCCATGTGTCTCAGCAAAAACATATACACCATAACACAAAAACACTTCCTCCACCCACACCATTAACAAACACACCTACGGAGAGACCCGAGAGAGAAGAAGAAAAAAGAAAAAGAAGAGAAGAAAGAGGGAAGAAGAAAACATTGAGTTCAGTTATATCACACTTGTCAAAACCCAGTGAGCGTGGTTTCTTCCGCCGAACGCCCAAATGACAACGTCCGAACGCCAAGCGTTCGAACGCACGACTTAGCCTGAACATAGAGTTCGAACGCCTAGGCTAAATTCAGCATATTTGGCCTTTTCCTTAAACATTTAAATGTCGACACCAAACTTGATCACCAAATGTCAGTAAGCCAAACCTAAAATTCCAAACCAATAAGTGGGTCGACCCCAGTGGTTGACACCAAATGTCCAGTAACGCAAACTGAATTCGGAACAAAGTGTCACCACTAGTATTGACATCCATCAGTGGCTAAATTTCCTAAAGACAGCAATTTGGAAGTGCGACACCTGATGAAGCATGTCGACACCCAGAGATAGTGAGCTTTTAACAGAGAATGAAGGCTGTCGACCCGAAGGTCGACAACCTAACGTAATATTTTTGAACGCAGAATTATTTGAAACAACATTAAATGCTCCACAACTACCACAAATAGTTTACTATTCATCAAGCCATTAAATACAAGTCTCCAAGGGTATTTAACTACATTGAAGACACATCCTATTTCATTGATTGATCATTTACAAAGCTTAAAAGTCAAGTTTTCTTAAAAAACCCTTTTGTCTTCATGGTCTAGCATAGATTGTGTGATTCCACTCATATCCACTCCTATTGAGAGAGTTTGATTTCACTTGTAATACTTTCATTCATTCCTTTCTTTATAAGTTTGAGTGTACTTAGACAAAAACACTAGTAAGATTGAGAGGGTCATAGACAAAACCTCTTTGAAGAACTTGGCGATAAGTTATAGTGTAAAAGTAAGCTGAGCATTTTGCAAAATTAGCCCCCACATTGTAACAGCTGATTGCAAGTAATGGAAAAAGATTTTGCAGAGGTCTTGGGAAGATGTAGATCATGCGTTGTGATCGAACCTCGATAAATCTTGGTATGCTTTCTCTAATTCTTGCTTTTACTTTACCTTTGCATTTAATACATTGCACACTAGTTAAATGTGTAGTAGTAGAGATTAGCTTAACTTTTTAATTAATTATAATTGCTAATTAATTTTAAAAAACCCAATTCACCCCCCTCTTGGGTTCCTTATTGGGCTAACACCCCACCCCACCCCAAATAAAAAAAGTAGTCCTCACTAACTCTTCAAATTTGGCTTCTCACTGAGTTCCCCAATTCTTTTCTCAAGGAGATATAGGAACCACCACTTTTCTAGGCACTTATCTATATTTCCTCAACTAACCATGTTACCTTCATTTCAAACCTTTCTGAAGAAACTCCCATGAATTTACTATAATCATTAATTCATTTTAAAAACCACTTCGAGACCTCGTCAATTTGCATCTCCTTATCTGTTGCCATTATGCACCAGAGTACCCAGAGTACAGTCCAGAGGACAAAAAGCTGTGATGACCCCCAGTCCCTTTTTGTGATTGTTTGAGCTAGTCAAAATAATTTTTATCTTTATTAAAAATGCAAAAAATTAAGTTTTCTATTTAAGATGAGTTTTTTTTTTATGTTGGTTTAAAAATGGTAGTGAATGGAACTTCCAAAGCTATACAAAATAAATTGAACTTGTCCTCTTCCATGAACTTTGTAAATGTTACTCAATTAGAAAATTGAAGAACTCTTCCATGGTATGCGTGTATACAGCTAGAGTTTTGGGATTGTTTTAGAAAATGTGGTTCATTTTTCATACTGTGTTTAAAATAATCAATGTCAATAAGGCAGCCAACAATACTTTCTAGAAATGGCTTTAAAAGTAAAAAATAATCAAAAAATTTGATATGGTATAGATTAACATACTTTCTATTTAGGATAAACTTTATTGAGATACTATTAAGATACATTCCATTTAACATACTAAAAGGAAGTGCTCCAGACAAACATTATTCTGCAATAATATATAGTATAATGAGTATTATTCTTGAGAATTGTAATCAAATTACCCATTTGTTTCCACTCAGGTGGAGAGGCAAAACTCAGAGGAAAGCTTGACTCAGTGGACTACTGGGATTGCCGAGGTTCAACTCTCCATTGAGTATGCCTAGTCCTATCCTATTGTGGCAAAACATGATTGAGTTTCCACGTTGTGGAGTGCTGTCAGGTTTTTTTTAAATTGTTTGTAAAGATTTTACAAGAAAAAGAAATAGGGATTGGCTAGCAAGAAAGTATGCTATGTTGAGACAAACCTTCAGGTTATGGTCGCTTTTAGATTGAAAGATGGGGAAGTAAAATTGTTTTCTTGTCTTTGTAGATCACCATAGACCATCTTCTTTGCTTATCTATTTAAAGATTTTATTTCGTTGATTCTAATGATTACAGATACAAGCTTAGAAACATTGAGAAAACAGAGTATGCTAAAAAGCTCCTATAGGAGAAAAGGCTAACTAGTCGAATTAAAATAGAATCTAGCATTCCCTCAAGTTACAGTGCAAATTATTTTCAACGTGACAGAGACTATGCTGAAAACTTAAGAAGAGGCTTTCTATAGATACTCTTGTGCCATTCCCTTTATACTACTAAATTACAGTATACATTTTCTGGTTTCCCAAACCTTCCTACCAGACTTGGTTTGCATTTGTAGGGTAGTCTGGATATCTCGTGTCCCTATTATTTTTAGATTGATGAGGTTAATAGTTTCACGTAGACATTTATTTATAGCTTTTATTCTTGTCCCTTGTATATGATTTTCTTGAATTCAAAAACTAGTTCTTGCAAACCATCCTGAGCTATACAAGGAGAGAGGTGCAGAGGACAATGGTCTAGAATCTAAATCGAGTGATTCTGGTAAAGATGTAGTAGGGCGTAGGCCAGCTGCAACGATAATTTCACATTGGAGCGCCTTTCGCAAACAGAACGCCATCGTTTAATGCGAAGATGCATGCAACTGGAGTATTTGTGGCACTCTTTTTCCATTGCTCGTACAAATACAATTTAATGTATGGTCTCTTATGTCCTAGCTTATGTTGAATGATTTATAAAGTGTATTTACATTCTTGAAATTGGTGTAAGAAGCAGTTTTCTTGTACTTTCTAGACAGTTTTTTGAATTCATGGTTTAATCAAATTTCCAGATCGTGTCTTTTGTAATGCTTTGGAACCTCATTGTAACGATTTGTTAGTTTTTTATTATCGGCAAAATTGTCCTGGGGTTGTTCAAATATAGCTCTGTTTTCTTTCAGAGGAATCTTGATATCGCTAGCATGCCTCTCGCTAAGAACATTAACTACTTTCTAGTTGGACCAATTACTCCAAAAGTTGAAACTCATAATACTTTTTATTTTCTCTTTCTTTTTGAAGAACTTGCCCTATTAGGTGCCATAGGTTCACGTATTACACAGGATGCTAATGTCTTATTATACAGATAAAATTATAACCCAAATTCATCCCATTTAGACGTTAAAAACCCACCTGTTTACCAATTAAATATTTTCAAGTGAAATCGACATACTGGAAAGAGACTCCTTCATAATTAACAAACAAAAAGAATATCAGGCAATCCTTGGACTGTTTTCTGGATATGACAATATGGCAAATCAAATAATACAGAAAGTTAAATTTAATATGCAAGAAGAGAATGGGATACAAAAAAGATGACTGTTAAAACATTTAAAAATTTCTATTCTCCTCCCTGCTTCTATTATAATCCAAATCGTGGGTTGATTAACTCCGACTCCTACTCCTACTCCTAGATAGAAACCCCTTGTAAGGATTAATGGATTTGTTCTTAACAATGAATGCATTACACATACATTTATAGAGAAAAACACATAAATTACTACCTTAACTACAAATGAAACTACACTCTCTTACGATGACTAGTTTTTTGAAAAATCCTTCCATCAACCACCATGCTTAACCAACACTCTCCTTGATGCCCAGTGTCTTAAACAACCTCCATCAACAACCTACCTTTTGTCTTCGAGTGTCAATTTGGTTATTCTTCAAATCTTACACATAGTTACAACACTTCGCCGTCGAGTATGCATTGTAGGACATTATTACTCATAGGTGCACCAAATACAATCCGATCAGGTTATTCCCGAAATCTGATCGTCACAGTTTTTGAGAAAAATTATTGAAAGGATAAGATTTGAAATTGCAACGTTTTAGATCGAACATTCGGTAAATCGAGTTTGCACATCGAACTTTCTTGGTTTTGAATCAACCTATAGCGATAGTGTGGGATAGCCACACAATTGCAACATAATTATGACAATCCAAACTATTCAATTTGTTTGTCTTGCTGTTTTTATCAGTTTTGTGAAATTTTAAGGTTATCGGGTATTGAAAACTCGTTCATCCAGGACATTGATTCATTATCAATCGATAATTTGTCTCATTCGATCAACTACATAGCAATCATTAAATCACTTCATATTTTGCGTAGAGGATATATAATCACTCCTACTTAAAATACTAATAGTTTCGATTCGAAAAAAACTTCTCTGATGGCCCTTGGGTCATGCGTTATAGGATATTATTGCTTATAGATGCATCGAATGTGATCCGATCAGTTAGTTTTCGACATCGGATTGCACTGTTTTTAGAAAAAATTACAAAATTGATAGATATGATATCGTAATAATTTTGATCGATCATTCGTAAAATTGAGTCTGCACACGGACTTACTGGTCTGAATCAGCCTATAGTGATTAGTGTTACATTAGACAACACAATGCCAACATAATTACCGGACAATCCAAACTATTTCATTTGTTTTTCTTGATATTTTAATCACTCCTGGAAATTATTGAAAATCTATCGATATGAAAGGCCTAAATCTGGGACATTTAATTCGTTATCAACTGACAAAAGTCTCTTCGTCAAGTATGAACAATATTAAATCATTTAAAATTTGCGTTGATGATATATTAGTCCTACTTAAAATTACAACGGTTCTGATTCAAAAAAAACTTCTCTCGATGGCTTGTCGAGTCACGTTTCGAGTCATGCATTATAAGACATTATGCTCATAAGTGCACCGAATGTGGATCCAATTAGGTCGGTTACCGAGATCTATCGTACTATTTTTTGGAGAAGAAATTATGAATTGATAAGTATGAAATTATAACGCGTTTGGATCAAAAATTCGAAAAATTGAGTACACATTGAAAACTACTTGGTCTGAACTAACCTGAATGAAACGATAGGCAGGATAGCCACACGAATCACATCAATAATTAGACGATCTAAACTCTTCAATTTGTTTGTTTTGTTGTTTAATTCAGTCTCGACAAAGTGAAAGTCATCAGGTATTGAAAGCCCTTTCATCCGGGACATTGATTCGTTATCAACTGAAAATTTGTCTCATTTGATCAAATACGTGAATGATAATAAATAAGTGCATATTTTGCGTAGAGGATTATAATCACTCTGAATACCATATACACTCCACTTCCACCCCAAACCTCCATTCTACAACTCTTTTCATCTCTACCCCACCTCGAAAAACACCCACCATGTGTTCCCGCAATGCTGAAAATCCTCACCCCCACCCTCACCCCTAACAATCTCATCTTTCTTAGAACCCTACCCTAATACCAATGTTGTATTATCTTTTTGACTCAATTAGACTTTATCCTTTAATGAACTTCTAGGTACTATTGAGTATCGCGTGATGATGGGGAGAGCCTGGTTAGATTCTAGGACAAAAGGTGTTGATTGCATGGTGTTTACATCAAAATATTGGCCCCTTGTCGATCCATGGATATTACCTTGATGGTTGTGATAGTTCATAAATATTTGTAGGGAATTAAAGGTTGCGGAAGAAATATTTAGGCGAAGTGTTGTAACCTATGTGTGTCAAGATTTTAAAGAATACAAAATGGAACTCCAATGGCAAAAAGTTATGGTGTTGATGGAGGTTTGTGTTAAGGACACTGTGGCATCATAGGAGAAGTGTTGGTACAGCATGGTGGTTGATGGAAGTTATTTTTAAAACACCTTGTCATCGCAACGAGAGTGGTGTTCATTGTAGGTACTAGTAATGCATGGTGCCCATGGGCACTATACAAAAAATAAAATAAAAATTTATTTCATCGATTTTAATATTCTTTATCGTAGAAGAATAAATTAATAAAAAATAAAAAAATTAATCACAAATAAGATAGCTCTCGTTACTTTTTCAAAAATTAACTAAGTCTATAAACTAAACTAATCATGTGTAAAACTAACAAGGAATAGTTTTCAACCCCTCGATATGACCTTTTTGTTGACTGTCAAACTTTTACTTCAAGTCTTCCTTCAAACTTCCAATTTTTGCCATTCAAACCTTTTATTCTTGTTTTTAATCACTGTAATAGTTTTTTACTGTCACTTTTTCTAGATTTTGGAGTAATTAAAAAATGAAGATAAAACTTTTTATACCGCATTTATTTTCGTTTTCTGTGAATACTCCTGGCATTTTTTATTTTTTTTAATTTACTTCCGAATTTTTGATATAAAGAATATTAGAATAAAAAATTATAATTCGTTTTTACTCTCATGTTATGTTTTTTATAAAAGAGCTGAAAATAATTATAGATCAAAGAATGTGTAATATTTTTTAAACTTATCATAATGTTGAGTTGATAGTTATAGTTATCTGTATTTGAGACTAATCCTTTCAGTAAAATAATAATGTATTTTTTCGGAGTTTGATTTATCATAAAAATAATAAGAAAAATAATAACTTTGAAGTAGTTCCATACTAGTAGTAAGAATTCATATTACATAACATCATAACATTCAATCAATATCTCCTCCAAAAGAAATATAATATTTTTTTATAAATATTTTTATATAAAATTTGAAAGTGAAAGTAATTAAAAAAGAAAAGAACAGGGGGTCTGTATCGGAGGAAAAAAACGAAGCAAAGTAACAAAATAAAGAAAGAACGAGCAAAACCAGCGAATAGGTAAAAATAAGAGGAAAAGCGGGAGGCAGAGGGGGGCGGGGAGAAAAAACAGAAGGGGGGGAGGAAGAAGAAAGGACGAAAAAGGGGAGCAGGAGGGAGGGGGCAGATGGAAAAAGGCGGAGGAAGTGAAAGTACAAAAGGACATCAAGGGGTATTAGAAAAAATTAATAAAGGGGTTAAAAACTTTTAACAATTAGTTTAGTCTATATAAAATTTCAAAAGTGAAATTAATAAAAAAAGAATATATAAGGCGGGGAGGCGGTATTAAAAAAAAGGAAGAAAGGGGTTCCGTGAAAGTGAGCGGGATGGGAGGCTTACAGAGGAGACCCGTTGAGAGTTAGAGAGGAGGAGTCGAGGAGTGAGAGTTATGATGGAAGAAAGAAAGTGAAAGTGATGGGGGAGAGAAATGAAAAGTAGATGTTTTGGGCGAGGAAAAAATAATTTAAGGTGAAATCTGAACCGTTGGATCAACTCAATGGATTGAGCGTAGAGATAGCGAGAGATAGATTTTGAATTCAAACAGTCCTGATTTATAATATAGATAGGTAGTTAGTTATGGGTTTTCTCTATAAAGTATGTGTAATGTAATTCATGTTAAGAAACAAATCCATTAATCCCCATGCATGGGTTCTATCAGGAGTAGGAGTAGGAGTAGGAGTAGAGTAGAATCAAACCCCACGATTTGGATTATAATTAGGAGCGGAGTGGAATGGAGTTCTAAACTGTTTAACAATCATCCTTTGTATCCATCTCTTGAATATTACCTCTCAACTTTTTTTATTATTTGATTTCTATATTGTCATAATCCAAGGAAGCCACACAGGATGCCTGATTTTTTTTTGTTTGTTGTTAATTATTGAAGGAGTCGTTTCATATGTTCGATTTCAACTTGAAAGATTTAATTGGTAAACAGGGGTTTAGGGCTTAAAATGGGTTGAATTGGGGTTTAATTTTACTTTGTATAATAAGAAATCTAGCATACTGTGTCATAACGTGGGACCATGTTACAACCTATAGGGCAAGTTTTTGGCAAACGAAAGAGAGAAAGAAACTATTATGAGTTTCATTCTTTTGGAGTAATTGTGGTACAACTAGAATTATTAATCTCTCAGTGAGAGGCATCTGTGGCGATATAAGGATTCCTCTTAAAAGAAACATCTGAAAACCTGAGATCTATATTTTTCACCTAGGACCATTTTCCCGAGAAAAGACTACAAATCGTCCATTAAGGTTCCAATCATTAAAAAGACCATGATCATGGAAATTTGATTAAATCCATGAATTCCAGACTGCGAGAAAAAGGGGGGGGGGGGGGGGTTTTCAGAATTGGCAATCTTACACACACCAATTTTCAGAATGTAATACACTTTATAAATCATTCCATATAAGCCATCCGACATAGAGACTCCCTTACATCAATTGTATTGTACTAGCACTGGAATAATAGTAACAATCAAATACTCAGTTTCCATGCTATCTTCGCATCACACGATGCCGTTCTTATTTGCGAAAGCGCTCCAACGTGAGCTACATCTCTACCAAATCCTCGATGTAGATTCTAGACCATTGTCCCTCTGCCCCTCTCCTTGTATAGCTCAGGATGGTTTGCAAGAATTATTTTTTGAATTCAAGGAAGTCATATACAAGGGACAAGAATAAAAGCTAGAAATAAATGTCTATGTGAAACTATTAACCTCATCAATCTGAAAATAATATGGTAGTAGAACTATTAGCAAAATATGTGATAGTACTAAAATATGTAATTGAAGTAGGCGCATTAGTGCAGAAAATATGTTGATGTTAGCGGAAAGTAGGGACACGAGATATCCAGACTACCCTACAAATGCAAGCCAAGTCTGGTAGGAAGGTTTGGGAAACTAGAAAATGTATACAGTAGTTTAGTAGTACAAAGGGAATGGATAGCAAGATGTATCTGTAAGCAACCTCTTCGTAGTTTTTTAGCATAGTCTCTGCCATGTTGAAAATAATTTGCACTGGAACTTGAGGGAATGCTAGATTCTGTTTTAATTCGACCAGTTAGCTGTTTTTCCTGTAGGAGCTTTTTAACATACTCTATTTTCTCAATGTTTCTAAGCTTGTCTTTGTAATCATTAGAATCAACGAAATAAAATCTCTAAACAGATAAGTAGAGAAGATGGTCTATGGTGATCTACAAAAACAAGAAAACAATTTTACTTCCCCATCTTTCAAATCTTACAAGACCATACACATGAAGGTTGTCTCAACATAATAGACTTTCTTGCCAGCCAATCCCTATTTCTTTTTCTTGTAATCTTTAAAACAATTAAAAAAACTGAGATGCAATCACTAAGTGGAAACTCAATCATGTTTTGCCACAATAGGATAGGACTGGCCATACTCAATGGAGAGTTGAACCTCGGCAATCCCAGTAGTCCACTGAGTCAAGCTTTCCTCTGAGTTTTGCCTCTTCACCTGAGTGGAAACAAATGGGTAATTTGATTACAATTCTCAAGAGAATACTCCTTATACACTATTTATTGCAGATAAGTTTTTTAGTCTAGAGCAACGTTTCCTTTAGTAATGTTAATTGGATGTCTTCTTAATAGTATCTCAATAAAGTTTGTCTTAAATAGAAAGTATGTTAATCTATACCATATCAATTTTTTTTTATTTTTATTTAAAAAACATTGCTAGAAACTATTGTTGGTGCTTCTGGACATTGATTATTTTAAACACAGTATGGAAAAGAACCACATTCTCTAAAGCAATCCTAAACCTAGCTGTATACACCGCATACCATGGAAGAATTCTTCAATTTTCTTAATTGAGTAACATTACAAAGTTCATGGAAAGGAGGACAAGTCAATTATTTTGTCAAATTTGAAGAGTTCCATTCAATATCATTTTTAACAACATAAAAAAAAAAAACTCAGTCGTAAAGAGAAAACTTAATTTTTTGAATTTTTAATAAAGATTTATTTTAAAAATTATTGACTAGCTCAAACAATCACAAAAAGAAAACCTAATATCTATTAATTATTCTTAGATTTATGATAAAAAGAAAAGATCCATGCCTATTTTTTTGTTTCCAATTCCATAAATCTATATTTTCACAACTTTTTATTTTAAATAAAAAAATATTTACAAGGGTTCTACTTATTTTATTTTTTTAACTTTGCCATCGTGCATAGCACGGGCTTCTGCTAGTAATAAAAAAAAAGAAAACATACTGAGATATGAATTTATAAAAAATAGATTGATAGGCCCGTAACTTCTCTACAAGCATATTTTAGACCATTCCTGCGTGTAGGGACTTACAATGCTTTCCAAAATTTCAAGTTGAATGGAGAATAAGAGAAATGTAATCTACATTGCACCAAGATTATAGTTATATTATCTTCAGTCGTCATAAAGGCAATCAGTGTGGGTAAGAGCTTACTCCAAGGTTTCCAAATTAGGGACCCATGAGGGCATAACGAAAAAAACATAATCCTATGAAAAACCTAAATCTAGAATGAGAGCATAGCTCAACTCCTGCTCTCGGTACACAACTGCGTTATATGGTGGTTAGAGGACAAAAGAGGGACATATGGTCTTTCAATATGAACAAAAAATGTTTCTAACCAAGGGAAATTGATCCTGTCTCAGGGCAGGGGAAGGGACAATAAGAATTTGATAAATAGCCATTTGAACATGGAAAGTATCACTACAACTAGGAAATAACAATCCAAAGAATTGTAGTCATAGAAAACAAAAATCTTTGTTCGAGTATACACATGGACAGACTTACAAGAGCATAACTAAAACTAACAAAGAATGCAAGTTCAGCAAAACTTAGAGGGAGAAAAAAAGAATAAGGGAAAAAAAGTGGAAGACCAAAGGTCTGAGGTTCCAGATTGCTAGTAGAATGAATAAAATCAATGAATGTATCAAGCAAAAATTTATGAGATCGAGGTAGGCCAAATAAGAGATGGATTCAGTATGGCCTAAGGAATTGCAAACATGTCCAGTAAAAAATGATAAAGAGAATGTTATATAACGATATGGAGATGTGCTCACAACGGATGATCATAGAGGCAGGTTAAGATGCAACATGGGAGATTTCCGAAGTTTGGATGCAGGGCAGGGAGGGAATGTCATAACGCCGGAACGACTGGCTTATGTTTTAGGAATGAAGCAGAGTGCGCTCACAATTTAACGGTTCAGTCTCTTTTGGATGAGGCCTTACCTCCTCAGGTTGCTTGATTGAGTTAGTTAGTTTGGGCACAAAGCAGGACACTTATATTATCCCAGTGAGGCAAAGGGACATGGACATAATTGAATCAAAGGGGAAATGGATTTTGAGCTGCAGACTGGGGGGCATCACAACTTTTTGTCCTTTAGACTGTATTCTGGTGCATAATGGCAACAGATAAGGAGATGCAAATTGATGAGGTCTCAAAGTGGGTTTTAAAATGAATTAATGATTATATCAAATTCCAGGGGGGGGGGGAGTTTCTTGAGAAAGGTTTGAATTTGTTAGCCCTATGGCATCAATCCGATTATGTTGCAAATATTTTGATGATACCAAATTCCTATCTTATTGCTCCTAATGTATTTAATTCAAGTATGATAGTTCAATAAACATTCAAGCACATTTCTCAGGAGGCAAAATAATCGAAGATATTTGGACTGGGCAAATCACCGAAGCCTTCAAGCACTGATGATTTCAAGAATGAAGAATTTTCATTAGAGTATTTTTGTAAAGGCTCTTGTATGGTTAAATTCTTGAGACTCCTACAAGACCTTAATATCCTTCATACATTTTAAAAATACCAAGTGCATTAAAACTTAATTTTTAAAAATGTGCTAGCAATAATCTTGTCTTTGAAATTTCATTTCAAGTATTGAAAACTTAGCTAGCAATAATTTTTGATTTTGAAGTGATTGAATTTTGAAAATATGGCAGCAACAATTCTGACTTTGAAAATTTGATTTCCAATTTAAACAATATGCTAGCACAATTACTGACTTTGAAAATTTGATTCCAAATTTGCAAAATATACTAGCAACAATTTCTGATTTTGAAAATTTGATTCCAAATTTGAAAAATATGCTTAACAACAATTTTGAACTTGAAAATTTGATTCCAAGTTTGAAAAATTGTTAAGACAAACAATTTCGACTTTGAAAATGTGATTGCACTTGAAAAATGGTAGAATAATTTATGACTTTGAAAATGTAGTTGCAACTTTTGGAATTTGGATAGCAACAATTTCTGACTTTGAAAATGTGATTTCAAATTTGAAAAATTGGGTAGCCAATTTCAAATTCCTTCCAAAGGTTATATTCTTGCTAAGGCCTATAATACATATACTTAACTTCTTTGATAAGACAATCAAGTGAGAAAACACAGCTTAGAAACTCAGAGCCATACTTCCTTCAATTCCTTGCGCCTTTCAGTTTAATTCATACAAGAGTTCTAGTGAGAGATATCATTGTAAAATCCCTCATTTGTATATCTTCTCAAAAAGAAAATTGTTATTGTGAGAGAAATCTCAAAATCCTATCAATAGTTGATTGATCAAGGGGTGGTGTGACCCTTGGGGTTGGTGGACCTGTGAGTTGTGAAGGGGATTTTCACCCCTTGTGAAAGAAGAGTGGTGTGCTCTGACGTGTAAAGGTTGAACTCCACCAGTACGGAGTTGGATAGTGGATGAAATCTTCAGTGGTGATGGCTGTTGGAGTGGCGTAATAGGTAGACAGAACCGCTATAAATCGCCGAGTTTGAATCTCTCTCCCTATCTTTTATTATGGTGCTTGTCATATTATTGCATCATACTGTTTTTAATTCAGTTAATTTTTATTAAAGAAACGTTGCAACAACCTATTACCACCTCTAGGGTTGATTATCTGGGCAACAAAAAAAAAAAAATTGTATCAGAAGCACTAACCTCTAATATTTGGCTTAACATCCCAAGAGGTTACTATATGGCAAACACAAATGGAATGATTCGCTGAAGGACACTCCTCAAATAGGCCTCACTTTATTAATGGGAAATCATTATACATATTGGAAGAATAGGATGAGGAAATTACATTCAAACTTGGATTATGAGGCTTGAAAAAATCATTAGGGCTGGTTCCCTATATTCCCACGAAACTAGTGATAAGACAAAAGTATAAAACTGAGGAAGAATCGGATAAAGATGATTCACGCTAATTCAAACTTAATGCCACAGCTATAAATATGTTAGATTGTGAATTTAGATGCAAATGAGTTTAACCGAATCTCTGCCTGCGAATCGAAAAGAAATATGGGATAAACTTGAAGGAACTTATGAGTACAAATCGAGTAAAGAATCTAAAATCAGTAGGGTTAGTTCAGAGTAGAATTATTTTGTATGAATCTGAAGAATCTATTTTGAAATGTTACTAGATTTACTAATATTATAAATCATTAAAAATCTTCTTGGCAAATGTTATACTAATGTGGAAAAAAAATGTGAGAAAATTCTTCGGTCTTGCCAAGACATTGGGATGCAAAAGTCAGCTATTGAAGAAGCTAAAGATCTCACAACGATGAGTCTTGATGAAATTTTGGGTTCACTCATGACCATGAGATCATGTTGAGGCACGAGAGAAGAAGTAAAGCCCAAAAGAAGTCTCGCACCAAATCCTCTCATCCAAGAAAGTGAGGAAAAGACGAGGAAATTACGACGATAAAGAAATGGCCACTTCTCACAAAAATGATCAAAGGTTTTAGGAGAAAAGGAGAAGGACATTCAATAAGGAAGTATAATATGAAAGAGACTCCTTACGGCGAACCAAGCAAAAAGGATCCTCCAATTGCTTCGAGTTGCCACAAGCCTGAAACATATAAATCGATTGCCCTAGCCCTTAAGAAGGAAGGAAAAAAATTCAAAAGAAAAGCATTAAAGGGGAACTTGAGAATCATTCAGAAGGACCGAAATCAGAACAAGAGGAGAGCAAAATGAGATGAATAATTTTGCCAATGGCAAAATGAGATGAGGTAAGTATTTTGATAACTGATGATGAATTACCTTCTTAGAGAATTCAGAGTCTTGATGAAGTTATGTGAAAATACTATAAAAATTCCATACTAAATTACATAACTCTTAAAAAGGAAAGAAACGGAATTTTTGAATGAGATAGCTACTTTGAAAAATGAAAATGAAAATTACTCAAAAATAATAATAATCTGACCTTCAGATTTTATTCGTCAATGAATATAGAGAAGAAAAATACAGGCTAAAGAAACCATTAAGACTTAAATAAAATTTTAGCAAAATTTAATAAATGCAAAGAAAAATTTAGATATGCTAATGGAGACAAAGGTGTGTCTTCAATAAGGAAGGTTTAGGATATGCCCCTAAAAATAAACAAATATTATAAAAACTTTTTGATAAAGAATCATGCTTAAATTCTGCATCACGACTTGCCAATTCATGTGGAAGAATGAACATATTATAGATGCTGCTATGAAGAAAACTTTTTACAAGATAAACTATAAGGATTAAATCCTAAAATTATAACCATTGGAACAATCGAAGGTTTGGATACCCAAAACAAAAAAATGTACTTAAAATGCACCTCATGGACCCAAGAAAATTTGGGGTACCAAAAAGAGTAGTGAGTTTATTTTGTAGGAGGTATGGTCTCAAGTATTATGGGAGCTTGAAACAAATGGTTCATGGACAGCCTTGCTCAAGACATATGACGGGAGACAAGTCAAACTTTCATCTTTCACACCAAGGAATGGAGGATTTGTTCACATTTGGTGCTAACTCAAGAGGTAAACTTATGGGGGTTGGAAATATTGAAATGGCTCTTCATCTTGCATTGAAAATGTTTTACTTGTTGATGGCCTTAAACATAATCTAATAAGTATAAGCAATATTTTTTATAATAAAAACTATAAGGTTACATTGATAAAAATAAATGCATAAGTACGCTGCCTTCTTAATGATTAAAATATTATTTATTGCATCTAAACTGAAAATGTATATACCTGACTTTGATAGTCTAGTTTAGGTCAAGAGGTTAAAGTCTTGCCTGTTATAAATGAAAATAGCTGGTTATGGCATCGAAAATTAGGACTGCTAGCATGGATTTACTTCATAAAGGAATAAGCATGATTTAGTTAAAGGTTTAACCTAAAAAATCAAGTTTGTTAAGATAAAATTGTGAGGCATGTCAACTAGGGATAGCAAACATAAAAGATCTTTTTTAAAGAAAGAAATATATTTCCACAATCTAGACCACTCAACTGCCTGCATATGGATTTGTTTGCGTCCCCGTAGGTTGCTAGTCTTGGTGGAAAATTTTACGCATTTGTAATTGTTATGATTTTTCACGTTTTACATGGGTATTATCCTACTCACAAAAATGAAGCACACATTTCATTGAACAAAATTTTAAAAAAGGCACAAAAATGAAAATAGTTGCCACTATCACAATATTCGTAGTGATAGAGGTAGAGAGTTGATAATCAAGATATGAAAAATATTGTGATGATCAAGATTTTTCACAAAAACTGCTATGCACCAGAAACATCCCCCCCCCCCCCCCGTCCCCCCCGCATACCCCCTTCACTTTCCCAGCACTCTTCCGTCCTCCCCCCCCACACCCTCCACCCAACCCCCATTGCGCCCCACTCCTTGGCCCCCCCCGCACAAACACTACCCTAGCCTCCACCCAATCCCCCCCCCCAACACCCCCATACCACTAACCCCCACCCTCCCAAAAAAACCTTACAAAATGGAGTCTGTTGAACGTAAAAATAGATCTCTCAAAGAAATGGCTAGAAACCATGTTACATGAAAATAACTTACATAAGTATTTTTGGGTGAAGCTGTAAAATACAGCTGTGTATATTTATAAATCGTGTAGTCATTAGGATCAAAACTGAAAAGACTCCTTCCGAGCTTGAAAAGGAAGAACACCCACTATGGTTTTTCAAAGTATTGGTGTAATGCTTATTCTCAATGACAAGATAATGTGGGGAAGTTTGATGCTAAATCTGATAAAGGATATTTCTTGGATATTACTAAAGCCCAAAAGCTGATAGAGTCTATAACAAAAGAACTTTAACTATTGAAGAAATCTATACATGTGGCATTGGATGAAATGATTCTTTCAAACCTAAAAAAATATTGATGATAATGATGATGATATTAATACTACATAAAATAATAATAATAATATTATCAAAAGATCCAAATCCAAGACTCTAATAAAGAAGAAAGTATAAAAAAATGCATCTCATCTTGAACAAGATCAACAATTCCTGAAATCTGGAGATTGTAAAAGATCACCCCTATTGATCAATTCAGGTGACCCTCACAGGTGAATCACACGGTATTCAATTGAAATAGTGTGTAAAACATGGCTTTTGTTGTTAGAAAATGCACTTAAGAATATTGAAGAACTGAAACTGATGAGTGTGTTTAATGGCCATGGAAGAAGAACTAACCAATTTGAAAGAAAACAATGTTTGGGACATTGGTTCCTAGACCTACACATAGTCAGTTATTGGAACAAAATGAGTTTTCATAATAAAAAGATGAAAATGACATTATTCATTAGAAAATAAAGCTAGATTAGTAGCCCAAGGTTTCAACCAAGGAAGAAGAATGACTATGAAGAAAACCTTGCCCCCGTAGCTCGACTTGAAGCTATAAGAAGGATATTAGCTTTTGCTTCCTATAAAAAGATTTTAAATTATTTCAAATGAATGTCAAAAGTGCATCTTTAAATGGGCTCATTCTGAAAAAAGTTTATGTTGAACAACCACCCAGTTTTGAAATCACGAATTCCAAATATGTTTTTCAAATTGACCAAAGCATTGTTGGCTTGAACAAGCCCCACAGCTGAATTTTGGGAATGAAAGATTAAGTGGATTTCTTTTGGAAAAAGGCTTTACAAGAGGAAAAAGACACTACCTTAATTACCAAAATTAAAATGATGATTTATAATTGTGCAAATATATGTTGATGATATATTTTGGGATCAACAAATGCAAAATATGTGTAGTGAATTTTT
>VIGQ01001241.1:0-22330 GCA_009663005.1 Actinidia chinensis | reverse complement strand
TTTGAAACCTTGATGATGGTTCTAATTTTTATGCCAAATATTTTAAGTTTTCTTTGTTGATTATATAAAATATAATTTTATGGTTTGAAACTTGTTTAGTTATATAGACATCCATGTAAAAATGTTTATCTAGAATTTTATGTCGTATTTTAAATTTTTTAGTTTCTTCTTTCCAAGAATTGTGTTTTATTTTTGTTTATTTTTATTAGTTTATTTTTTAATAATTTTATAAGAGATTCTTATTGAATAAAAAAATATAAGAGTGAGAAGAGTGGGATAGAGAGAGAGCCAAAAGAGATTTTTTTTCGCCAACATAAAATGCTATTGGCACTAAAAAAATATAAAACAGTCACATTAGGTGTCATGTGATCAAATTTAATAGAATTTTAGACAGATACTAATGGAAGGATGAAAGTGTAACTTTTAATAGTAAATGGTTGTAAATAGGTTTTTTAGATGAATAGATAAAAGTGATAAAAACTAATAATTAGGGGGGTTTGGATAATTAGCCCGTTTCTTTGCTGTGAAACTACCTTTCCAGGGCTGTCCCCTTCCTGAGAGTGTCTCTCTCGTCTCTCTGCCTTTCCTCTTTGCTCGTGTTTGCTTGATCACTTCTACGTTCCTCTGTAAGCGTTTTTGATCTTCAAGCAGTGCGGATTCAAAAGATCAGGTAACTTCAAAATTACGACTCTTAAGGCTGAGTTTTGGTTGATTCTCTTCAGGGGGTTGTGTGTTTAGTGTTTATGTGTTTGTCCTTAAGGCTGTGTTTTTGGTATGATTCCCTCTCGGCAAGCGTTTTTGATTTTCAAGCAGTGTCACTTCAGGTCAGGTAACTCAACAAACGATCTCTTAGTCTGTGTTCTTAGTTTGATTTTCTCTCGCGTGTTTATGGTTACACGTTGTTATATATCCTTAAGGCGCGTTCTTGTTTGATTCCGTTTCATGTATGTGGGTTTTATAGGCGCGTATAGGTGTACTTTGCACTGAACAAGAAAACTTCAAGCAATAAATAGAAACATTATTCCACCCTTAGTCACATCAACACCCTTTTTTCCTGCTTTTTTATTTTTTGGGGAATAAATATTGTTTTGTATTATATGTTTCTAATATTTTGTTAATTATTTATAAACTTTTTATTTATAATATGATCAAATAATTTAGTCTCTCATTTTTTTTTCTTCAGTTTTTTGTAAAATTTTTTTCCATTAGATCTTTTCTTTTTTTACTTAGTTTCATTTTTTTGGTAGTTTTTTTATTTTTTAATAGTTTTTTTTCATAAAATTTTTTTAATTTTTTTTAATTTTGAGTAAAATAAAATTGATGGTGGGAGTAAAAAAAAAATATTTTTGTCTCATTGTTTTTTTTTATGTGGAATTCATATTTTTTTTTTATAAAAAAACTAAGGTGGTAGTAAAAAAATTATCAAATTTTATCAAATTTTTTTAGATATATAAAAATTCTGAAGGAAAGTAAAAAAAGAAAAAAAAATAGAAGTCAAATGATATTTTGAAAAAGAAACAAAAAAAATTAGCTATATAAAAAAAAATTATGATAATGTTATAGATTTTTTTACTGCACCTTATATTTTTTATAAAAAAAATATGGAGCATAAAAATAAATTTTGAGATAAAAAGTTGGTAGTAAAAGTAAAAATAAATTATAAAATTTCTTTCAGATTTTTTCTCTTTTTTTAGTTGTTTTTATTTTTTAGGTCCACCCCCCACCCCCCCCACCCCCCTCCCCTATCCCCAATGGGCCCCCCATTTTTTCCCCATTTTGTTAATTTTTTTAGTTTTGTTTTTTTATTATTTTTTTATCCGTTTTATTTTTTTATCAATTTTTTGAGGGGATAAATTTTTCTTATTATATGTTCTAATAATTTGTTAATTATTGATAATAAATTGTTTATAATATGGATCAAATAATTTAGTCTCTCATTTTTTTTCTTTAGTTTTTATAGTTTTTTTCCATTAGATTTTTTTTTTTTTTATAGTTGATTTTTTGTGTGTGTAGTTTCTTATTGTTTAACAGTTTTTTATTTTTTTTATCAAATTTTTTATTTTTTAATTTTATTTAATTTGATAATAAAAATTGATGATAGAGTAAAAAAAATATTTTTTGATCCATATTTTTATTTTATAAAAAAAATAAGGTGGGAGTAAAATAAATTATGAATTGTTATCAATTATTTTTATATATAAAAATTCTGAAGTGGAAAGTAAAAAAAAAAAAATAGAATCAAGGGGTATTAAAAGCAATAAAAAGAGAATAAACGGGTTGGATAACTATATATAAAAAAATTATGATAAAATTTTATAATTTTTTTACTACCAGCTTATGTTTTTATAAAAGAAAAAATCTAACTCATAGAAATAATTTTTGAGTAAAAGGTTTGGAGTGAGAGTAAATAAATTATAAAATTCTTTATATTTTTTTTCTTTTTTTTATATGTCCCCCCCCAGGCCCCCCATTTTTCCCCGTTTTTTGTTATCTTTTTAGTTTGGTTTTGTTTGTTTGTTTTAATTTTTTTATCATTTTTATTTTTTAATTCATTTTATTTTTTGGGGGATTAAATATTTTTATATATGTTTCTTAATATTTTGGTAATTATTTCTAAAATAATATTTTTATCATATGGATCAAAATTTATAATTTTTTTTAAAAAGATTCTCTCAATTATAAATTTAATACAAATTAATTATAGGAAATAATTTTTTTTTATAAAAAATATAAAGGTGGGAGTAAAAAATTATAACATTTCAAATTCATTTTATATATAAAAATTCTGAAGTGAAAGTGAAAAAAAAAAATAGTGTAGCATAAAGTTTTAATTGATTTTGATATTAAACTTATACATATAAACTATATTTAAATAACTTGAAAAATCATTGTTAAATGAAGATAGCCCAAGTCAAGTGCATGAACTACTTTCCAAACTAAAACAATGTCTCGAAACTTGACAAATTTAATCCATAAGATTAACAAGTCAAAACGAATGGTACAATGCTCATGGAACTTATACAATTCAATTTGCTATGATTAACGATTGTGGTTTGTATAGAAAGACAGAAAAAATATCAAAATTGCAGAAATATCACAAGTTAGGAAGTCCGGAAGTTGTACATCCTAAGTTTGAAGCTGACATCAAGTTTGAAGCTGACATCCTAAGTTTGAAGTTGAACATCCTAAATTTGGAAGAAGTTGGAGACGTCCCTAAGTTCAGTAAGCGGTCCTAAGTTGACATCCTAAGTTTGGACAGAAGTTTGGCTGACGACCTAAAAGTTAGCGGTCCTAAGTGGACATCCTAAGTTTGGACAGAAAGTGTGGCCTGACGCCTAAAAAGTATAGGACGTCCTAAGTTTCAAAATCGACGACCGAAAGTTTAAACTAGGACGACCTAAGTTTCAAGAGCTGAAGACCTAAGTTTGAACAGAAAGATTTGGGGACGACCCTAAAAAAGTTATTTTGTTTTAGACGTCCTAGTTCAAAATAGGACGACCTAGTTTCAACTTAGGACGACATAAGTTTCAAGAGCTGAAGGACCTAAACTTTGAACAGAAGGATTTGGGGAGGACCTAAGAAAAAAGGAGTCCTAAAGTTTCAAATAGGACGACCTAAGTTCAACTTAGGACGACCTAAGTGGACTTCCTAAGTTACTAGGTGTCCTAGTTCAGTTTAAAATCCTGCGGTAAAATTGCCAGATCCAACGGCTGAGTTCAAAAACGACTGGGTTAATTGAGAGCATTTAATGCGCAACGGTTATAACTCATTTTGGGCTTTTATAATGAACCCTTGGTTGTTAAGAAGGGACCTTGAAGTGACATAAATTCATCTTACACTTGTAAAAAACACTTCAAAAACTCTTGATCATTCATTGTGAGCTTTATTTGCAAAGTCAAAAGAGAAAAATCACTCTAGAGAGGAGCTATCATTGGTATTTATTTTCTTCTAGAGTTGGTGAGGTTGATTGACTATAACATTTTACTTCATTTATTGAGAGAGATCACCTTGGGTAATATAATTGTATTCCAAGAGAGGTTGCTCTTGAAGGCTAGAATTTTTCTAGTGGTGGATTCCAAGAAAGAGATTTCTTGAAGACTAGAAGCATTCAGTGTGTAAGGGTTTGATAAGCCACCCGAAAGACTTATTGTGATAGGAAACCCAAGAGGACTTGGAGGTGGAAGTAGGCAACGGATTCGCCGAACCACTATAACTCGTTTGCTCCTTCTTTCTCTATCGATTATTGCTACATATATTGAGTAGAAGTGCATAGTTAGATTTATTGTTCATCAAGAAAATTGTAATTGGTCATTAAGAGTAGCAAACCTATTTCACCCCCACCCCCCCCCTCATAGTTTGACTTTCTAACTAAACAAATAGAATAAGGGTTATTAAAAGAAACAAAAAAAGAAATAATAGTGTTGAATGGCATATAAAAAAAATTTGATAAAATTTTATAATTTTTTACTCCAATCTTATGTTTTTTTATAAAAAACAAATATGGATTTAAAAATATTTTGAGATAAAAAGTTTTGGAGGTGAGAGTAAAAAAAATTATTAAAATTTGATCATAAATATTTTTAGATGAAAATTCAAAAGTTGAAAATTAAAACCCAAGAAATAATATTCAAAAAAAAATTAATGAGTGAGAGAAAGAGAGAGAGAAGAGAGAAGGAATGGGTAAGAGAGAGGGGTAAATTGCCCAAGAAGGCTAAAACCTGTCACATCCCCACACACACGAGTGTCGGGTGGAGGTGGGAATAATAGTTTGCCTTAAAACATTAGGCTTAATTATAGGCCCCAAACGTAGCAAACAACTTAGACCCGCGATTTAGAAGATTTTAAATTTTCATCATTAAGAGTTACAGAGGTGAATAAAATTTTATAATTACTAATCAAAAAAAACATAATTAGAAAGGCTTAAGCAATTAAAGACAATTGTCAGAAAATATTGAGTACAGAGAAAATTCAAAGGACTGGACCCAAAAAAATATGTACCAATTATATAAAATATTACTGTGTTTCCTTTCCAATAGAAAAGGAATTGACTCAAGCCATTACTTTCTTTTACAACTATTTTCTTCTGGCCTCCCTTTAACTCTGTTAGATTTAATTTTTTAATTATTCTCACTGTTTCATGTTAATTAATTTTTTTGCTGCAATCAAGTTAAGCTATCCTAATCCAATTAATCAAAATTAAAGAAAAAATTCAAAAATTTTTTCATGTTGCATAACTGACAAGGACTCCCGTTTGACGGTCTAATTTACAGACGAGATTTTAACCAAAGGTTTTAATAATTCCATAGTTAGATTTATTTTAAATATTTAAATTCACTTCTAAGGGTTATGGAAACCAGGGCATGACAAACATCAAATTTTTAGGGTGTGAAGACTTAACTACTCCAACGTGGGTTCCACCAAAAATTGTTGGTCACTAAAAAATCGGAACTCAAATCGCCCGAGTACCGATTTTTTAAAAAAAAACTAGACGGGTTCTCGCCGGTTTTTAAGCGCCCTTCATATACATTTCCGGTATAAAATAATAAAACCAAGCGATCTGGAGGTTTCGATTCCCAGTTGAACTGGTTCGGGTCTGATAACACTATTATAAAGTCTAAGTAAACCCAAAAGGAGAAATGTGCCATTCAACAATAAATCGGGGGGGAGGGGACAATTGCAATCAAAAAAATTAAATGAGAGGTTTCTGAATATGTCAAAATGATTCCTACTTAGCTTGTTAAAAATGGATACAACTTCTATGCCAGTTCAAATACTTTAAACCTCATTTGAGCATATTTTAATGGTTCAAACATTCATATTGTAGACGCTCATTTTGATATCATTTTTAATGGTTCAAATATTCTCTCCTTCCTTCTCTACAGTGTTTTTTGATCTTTCATAAGCAGTGTTAGCTATAAGATCATGTAACTTCATCACACAAACGCTCTCTTAGATGTGTTTTTGGTTTGATTCTCTCATGTGTGTATTGTGCCTGTTGTGTCCATTAAGGCTGAAGGCTGCGTTTTTGGTTTGATTCCTCTCTGCAGGCATTTTTTGATCTTTTAAACCAGTATCAGCTTCAAGATCAGGTAACTTCACAACGAGCTCCTTAAGGTTGTGTTTTTTGTCTGATGTTTCTCCTCTGGAAGCATGTTTGATCTTTCAAGTGTCAGTTTCAAATCAGTAACTTCAACAAACGCTCTCCGTAAGGGTGCATTGGTTGGTTTGATTCTCTTGCGTGTGTTTATGTGTGCATGTTGTGTCCTTTAAGGTTCGTTTTGGTCTGATTCTCGGGCTCTGGAAGCATTTTTTGATCTTTCAACCATTGTCCACTACAAGATCAGTAACTTCAACAAACTATCTCTTAGGCTTTGTTTTTTTTGTTTTTTTTGTTTGATTCTCTCTCCTGTTTTATGTGTGCATGTTGTGTCCTTTAAAACATTGACACTTAATCACAAAGGCGAATGAAACAACTGATTTGGTTCCTTGATTTTAGATGATTATGAAATTTTTCTTTCATAAGAGTTATATAGAGGTTAATAAAATTTCTTTAATTTGTAATTAAAAAATACGTTGCAATACTTATCAATAAAAAAAATGTCAAAAATATCTTGAAATGTAGGTTTGAACACTCTTATATATAAAGATATTTCTTTTGGCTTCTATTTAATTTTACAAACCTAAAATTTATTAAATGATAATTAGAGACTAAATTCTTTCTAAATGCTGCATTGCTTATAAGAATCTGTTGACAATACCGCCAATACAATTAATAACAAGAAACTATTTAAAAAATCAACAATGTCACAAAAAAGTTTGAGTGAATTACTTTTATTATATTGAAAATAACTTCTTAGCAATACTGGAATATCAAAACTTAATTATATGTTGCATCTCAAAAGCTAAAAAATATATTTTTAAATAGACTTTATTTTCAGTTACTAACTACTTTGAGTCTCATATAATATGCTTGGGCGGACTCTCCTTTAAGAAGAGCATTGGTCTTAAGTGATCTTTTAATATAGATTTGTTATTGTGCATTACTTTCTTGGATGTACGTATTTTCTTTGAGCCTTCTCTTTTTTTTAAAATATTTTGATCTTTGAACAAGATTCATCTCTGGATCAAGTAATGTCCTCTTTTGTTCTCCCTTGGAAGTATGTTTATTAATATAATTTGATAGTTTTTTTTGTTGGCATTCCTCTTTTCGTGGATGTACGTATTTCTTTATGAGGCCTTCCTCTTTTTTTTTAAAATATTTTGATCTTTGAAGCAAGGTATCATCTTCTGGATTTCAGTAATGTCCTCTTTTGTTCTCATCTTGGAAAGTCTGTTATTACATAATAATTTTTTAATAGATGATATTACTTGTATCCTATTCAAATTAATTTTTGTGGCGACGCTCTTTATTCTCTATTTTTTAAAATGCCATCTCACAAGGGTCCTTCGTTGATTGTTACTTTCTCCTTACCCCCTAAAACTAGCCTTTACACCTTTACCCCTCCTCCCGATTATCCTCTCTCTAATACCGCCAATTCCTCTTTGCTTTCTATAGCCTTGTCTAATTGACATGGCTTGTTTACAATAGCCTCCATGTGTTGTAATTCCCTACAAGCAACCAGCACCCTTACTATAGAAGTTTTTATTGATTTATATATATTTCTCCTAACTTTTACTTTTATGAGAATAAATTACACTTTGCACCCTTATACTTTCGCTAAAATCTCATTTTGCATGAAGCGCTTCAACACTCCTTTTCTGTACTTTAATTTGACAACACGGACAAAAAACTCCACTATCTTGAAAAGAAAGAAAAAGACAAACCTTGATTACAGTGGCAAGGGTACAACTATATAACCTCCATTTAATTATTTGATCCACACTCAAAGAGGTGATTTTAAGTTTCCATGTTTTTATGTCTGTTTTGATTTTTTGTTCTACCATAGTTTCAATTTGTCGGAACACTGTCATTCAATGTGGAACTGATTGTTTAAATTATAACTTTTAACGTTAAAGTTCTCTTTTGATGAAAAATCTGATTTTCATTTATCTTTTTAAGCTTGACTAATTTCTTTCTTTGTTAATTTCCATTGTTTGATTGAAATATAGGAATTTGATTTGAAATCTTCATTTAAATTTTTTGTAATTGTTTACGTACTATATTCAGCAATTCTTATTTTGATTTTATTTTTAAGGTTTAGATTCATCTAAATTTTTACTACATTATTGCTAGTTTAATCAAATCTGTTATTATATATTTCAATGTCTGGATTTAATTTCGACTTTTCATTTTTCTCATATGCAAAATTTTTTACTTTTCTATTCTAATTTTGATTTCTATTTTGTCATATAATTATTACATAAATACAAACTTTTATGGTTTTTATTTTATTTTTATTTTCTATTATTTTTGTTGTAGTTAAAAGATTTGAATGTTAAGGCCACATGTCAATTAATTTGGCAATTGATACCCCAAAATATCGTATATAACAAAAAATTCCATTCACGGATATAAAAAATGATTATTGATAATTTTGTTTCAGAATTTTCATAAAGATTTTGAGATTCAAAATTAGAATAACCTGTCTAATTACGTTAGTCACGTGTATTTCCTAATTTTAAAAATTATACATTGATGAAAAAAAAAAAAAAGTTTTTTTCGATTAATACTCTCGGGAATTAAAATGTTCCCTGCATTAATATAGAGTTGATTTCAGTCCATTCATTTGATGCTTCTGTAGTTGTCCTCATTTTCATATAAAGTTAAGACAGTGGGTTGGATCATAGTTATAGAGGCATTTTACCGAAGAAAAAAGAAATGACAAGAAACCAAACAATCGATTAGCTATTTTTTTTACTCATTATCTTCTGATATTTATCTGTATTATTTCCTCCTATTTCTTATCACTAACAAAACTTTCAAAATCTGCATAACACTTCGTAAGCACCCTAAAAAAACTCCGAAAACGAAAACAAAAGCAGGAAACCACCGGACTATGTTTTTATAAGTTACTACAAATGAGTGTAGATCTTTTGGCATAGACAATTTTTCCTTTCAATGATTGATTATTGGTTGTTGAGTTGGTACATCTTTTGATTGGTATTTGGAAACCTTCTTTTCTTGGTTTGCTTTTTTGGTATCAGGGCAGTGCGATGGAGAGAAACATGCTTGGGAAATATTGTGGCAGAAGATAAATTCATTAAGTGGCCAGGATGAAAGAAGCAAAACACTCAGGAAAGAAACCCCTGAAAACATTGAGTTGCCGAGCAGATGAGCGTGAAAGAAAGAAACAGTAGAAGCTTAAGAATTCAGATCTGGAAAGAAACGAAAAGGCGTTAGTTTTGTTGTAGTGACAATTGTTGGGGAGGTGAGAGGATGATTGAAAATAAAGTCCAAAACTAGAAGAATTCAAGAAAGCCAAAAATCTTTCCACTCTATTGGGAAAGCGGATTTTGATAAATTGATTAAAGAAATTGAGGAACTTCATGATGAAGTGTGGATTTCCGGGGGGGCTTATACTTGACCCATGTGAGACCACAGCGGACCACTATGGCACCAGAGTTAACAATTCAAACATTAAGCAATACTTAGAGGAAATTTTTTCAAAGTACTTAAGGGTGATGAAGTCTGGTGCCATTGGGATACAGGAATAGGGGGAGTTGGAAAAGTTGGAAAAACAACCTTGCTTTGGCATATCCATAACAGACTTGTACGAGATTATGAAAAGTTTGGTTATCGTCCTATTGGGTTACTGTATCACAAGGAAAGTAGAATCGGAAGTTGCAGAATGACATTGCCAAAAAATTTGGATAGATTTCTTCAAATGAAGGTGATGGAGAAAAAAGGCCAGCCAAAACTGTCCGAGCATGAAAGGAAAAACGTTTTGTACTCATTTTGGATGATGTATGGGTAAGAAGATGGCTTAGATAAAGTTGGAATTCTGATAAATAATGGACATAACACTTGTAAGTTGATTCTGACAACTCGTAAGGGACGTATTATTGTCGTCGGAGAGGCTGCCCAAGTTAAAATTCAAAGTGCAAACCTCTTTATAAGAAAGAAGCTTGGAGGAAATTATTTGAAGAGAACCTTGGGCAGCAAACCAGAACTTTCTCCTGACGTAAGAGACAGGGCAATGCACGTATGTTGCAGCCAAGTGTGCGGTTTGCCACTGGCCTTATTACCATGGCTGGGACAGCAGAGCGACGTTAATGACATTCAAAGACAGGAGGAAGGAAAGGAATGTGTTGAAAACATTAGAAGACTTACAATGGAGCAGGAAGACATGGAAAATGAGGTATTACCCAATATTGGAATTAGCTACAGTCGCTTGAAGGATATGAAGTTGAAGCTTTGTTTCTTGATTGCGCGTTGTATCCTGAAGATGAAAGAAATTATAGAGAGGAATTAATAGGTCTTTTATTTCGAAGCCTAATTGACGCAGGAAAGCCCATGGCAAGCAAAGTTTGATGAGCGGCCACCGTATGTTACACCACTTGAAAGGTCTGCTTACTGGAAAGTTGTAAGAGTTATGGGATGGTCGTAGAGGTGTGAAGAGGCATGATTTGATTCAGGGACATGGCACTAAAGATCACAAAAGCAGGTCATCCGCGATTCATGTAAACGCTGGTGTTGGATTGGAGGACATACCGCTGAGCGGGAATGAATGAAGACTGGATATGGTTTCCTTGAATGGGTAAATGGATAGGAGAAAGAAATTCCTCATGGCCGCCTCACCGAGGTGTCCTAGACTTTCAACTTGCGTTGAATAATAATCATTTAACCAAAGATTGCAGATTCATCTTTGAGCACATGCATGCACTTCATGTTCTTGATGGTCCATGGAATCGAGTTCTTGGAAGCTGCCAAATTCCATCTCACACTTGGAGAATTCACTGCATTGAGCTTCAAGGCTGTTGTAAGGTCTACATTACGTGCCTCCATTGGGAAAGCTTAGAGCATTACAAGAGTTGGACCCTTGTTTGAACATATTAAAGAAAGTACCTGAAGGCTGTGGATAGGTTGCATGCACTTTATGTTCTTGATTGTTCCATGAATTCGGTTCTTGCGAAGCTGCCAAAATTCCATATCCGACTTGGGAGAAATCTATGCATTGAAGCTTCAAGCTGTAAGAGTCTTCACATACGTGCATCAATGGGAAAGCTTAGAGCATTACAAGAGTTGGACTTAGTTTGTACACATTATAAAGAAAGTACCTAAGGCGTGGATAAGGTTGCATGCACTTCATGTTTCTTGATTTGTCCATGAATCAAGATCTTGCGAAGCTGCCAAATTCCATATCAGATTGGAGAACTAATGCATGAAGCTTCAAACGTGTGTACGAGTCTCACATACGCTGCCTCCATTGGAAAAGCTTTGTGAGCATTCAAGAGTATGGCCTTAGTTTGTACACATATTAAAGAAGTTACCTTGAAGGCGTGGATAGGTTGCATGCACTTCTGTTCTTGATTGTCCGGGAATGAAGATCTTGAGAAGAGCTGCAAAGTCCATATCAGACTTGGAGAATCTCACTACATTAAAGCTTCAGGCTGTAAGAGTCTCAATACGTGCTCCATTGGGAAAGCTAGACATTACAAGAGTGCGACCTTAGTTTTACAAGTATTAAGAAGTTACCTGAAGGTGTGGAAGGTTGCATGCAACTTCATGTTCTTGATTTGTCCAGAAATCGATGTCTTGAGAAGCTGCCAAATTCCATATCAGACTTGGAGAATCTCACTGCATTGAAGCTTCAATTCTGTAATAGTCTCACATACGTGCTCCATTGGGAAAAAGCTTAGAGCATTACAAGAGTTGGACCTTCAGTTTTACACATATTAAAGAGTACCTGGGCGCGTGGAATAGGTTGCATGCACTGCATGTTCTTGGATTGTCGGGAATGAAGATCTTGAGAAGCTGCCAAACTTCCATATCAGACTTGGAGGAATCGCACTTACATAAAGCTTCAAGGCTGTAAGAGTCTCACAACGTGCTCCATTGGAAAGCTTAGAGCATTACAAGAGTGGACCTTAGTGTTACACGTTATTAAAGAAGCACCTGAAGTAGGTTTTGTGGATAGGTTGATGCACTTAATGTTCTTGATTGTCCATGAATCAAGATCTTGAGAAGCTGCCAAATTCCATATCCGGCTTGGAGGAATCTCAAGCATGAAGTTCAATTCGTAGAGTCTCACATAACGTGCCTCCATTGGAAAGCTTAGGCATTTACAAGAGGTTGGACCTTAGTTTTACACGTATTATAAGAAGTACCTGAAGGTAGTGGATAGGTTGCATTGCCAATTCATGTTCTTGTTTGATCCATGAATCGAGATTTCTGAGAAGCTGCCAAAATTCCATATAGACTTGGAGAATCTCACTGCAATTGAGGCTTCAAATTCTGTAGAGTCTCACATACGTGCCTCAATTGGGAAAAGATTAGAGCATTCAAGAGTTGGGACCTCAGTTATTACAAATTTAAAGAAGTACCTGAAGGCCGTGGATAGGCTGGTTCAACCTCAAAATTCTGAATATGGAAGGGGGACAGAACGTCTTGAGAGGTTTTACCCAAGTGGGAGTTTACTCAACTCCCTACTCTAAGCTTTGTGAATATGTTCACAAACCATATTCAAACAACGTTTCCATGAACTCTCAACTCCAGCCCAGTTACCGCCACCCCCCTCACACCACAAAAAGTGGGGGGGGGGGTGGGTGACAGTGGGGGCTCAGTGAGGGCCGGGCTCAATGGGATCGAGCCCGGTGCGCCAAAATCCTGCAGCCCAAGGCGGGACTGAAGTGCCCGCGGTGCGATTCCACCAACACAAAGTTTGCTTACTTCAACAACTACAGCTGACGCAGTCGCCACTTCTGCAAGACGTGTCCGCCGTACTGGACCCGGGGCGGGGCCCTGAGGAGCGTCCCGTGGGTGAGGATGCGAAGAAGCAAGAAAGTCAGAAAAGCACTAGCTCAAAGTAGGTCAGGACCCCAAAACAAGACCCTAACAAGTCAACAAGTGAGAGTCCCCCAGCTCTGGCCACCTTTTCCTCAATTCCCTTTCATGGCGTCTTTGCAAAGTTCTTGGTCACTATGGGGAAGGGGAAACAGTGGGGCTCCAGATGGCGGGCAACAGGCAGCCGACGCGGTGGATCCGTGGGAGGTCGGGTCAGTTGCCTTTCTTGGGTGGTCTTGAGGCACCCATCAAACTTGTATCATCCTACAAAATAGTACTACTGCAGGTGTTGAAGCACTTGAATCTTGTGGTGTTGGAGTGAAAAATGGAAAAAGAGAGCCAATTCGGGTTAACTTGCAACACAACTTTGCGGTTGCCTCAGAAAATAATCTACTGGCCGGATGGAATAATACATGACCAGGAATTTTCTGGTGTAATCAAACCTCCTCTTCATTCATCGGGTGAGAGATCAGCTTGAAACTTTCCCCATTTCATCGTTGATCATCTAATAGTTTATAGGGGAGTTTACACAAAACTCAGGTGGGGGGATTGGATTCCCTATTGCCAATATAGTTCTGCTTGTATTCTCCGCATAATAAAAACATTACTATTTTATTGCATGTCAGTAACTGAATTTTCAAAATAAGATTATATTTAAGTAGTGGGTTCACTCATCTCTATCAGTTTTATTATTATAAGGTAATACTAAGTATTTTGATAAGTTATATAATGTTTTCCAACAGATTTTTACTCATCAAAAATGAATCCAAGCAAATTTTGAAAACTGATACGGACCGTTCAAAAATCAAAAATTTTTTAAAATTGTGATCATTGTCGGGGGGGAAACATTTTTCTTATGACGTACACTAATAAAATACTTGTTCCAATGGCCCCCCAAATCGTGGTGCTTAGACATTGACGAATGGTGAAAACCGTCAATATCTAAAAGCCATACTTGTAATTTCTGTCAGCTCCCTCAACCCCTCCAATTCTGTTGCTTGTCACTTTCACGGGTCCTAATGTAATGAACATCTATATTAGCCACATTATTTATTTAGCAAATATTTTATAGATGATCAATTCAGGGATACAATTAGTAATTTTTTTTAAAAATATTTTTGTATTAGTAAATTTTAATTAATTTTTTTTTCTTTTTTTCTTTTTCCGGCTCATCTTGGTTAGTGAATTCAAGAGAAAACTAAAGAATTTTTTTTTTTTTTTTAACAAATAAACCACCTAAAATTAATTAAAAAATCAAAATAAGAGAATTTATTGTTAATTTTGTGATTTTAATGGATTCCTTATTTTTTCAATTCCTCCAAAAGCAAGAGGTACATAGAAAAAAGAATTGATAAAAAGATTAAAAATTTTCAGTAAATACAACATAAGTCAAAAAAAATCTTTTTTTTCTTCAGGAAGGCACGCTTACTATTTGTATATCCTTATTATGTCTACTCCCGAAGTTAAAGTTTATATAGCCTTGACCACTACCTCTATGGATTTCTGGTTAAAGGAAGTTTTTTTTGTTTTGTTCTTGTTGTAAAACAGCTTGGATTGAAAGGTCTCTTTATCTACGTGGGTTAATTAAATTTTTTTTGTCTAATTGCGTTAGTAAAATAATAATATATTAATATATTTTAAATCTTAAAAAATATCCAAATTAGATAACCAAAAAAAAGCTACAAATTTAAGGTTGCTATGGTTTCTAGTCAAAATGATAGGAAACGATCATTTAATATTATTTTTAATATTTTTCTTGATATAAAGAGACTGTGATAGAGTATTGTTACAAAAATTCTAGCTAAAATTAAAAAGATAATTTTCGAATTATAATTTGGACCTTTAAATCTACTGAGGCTAATGTAAATGCTGACATAAATTTTTTGAAACTTGATTTACTCTTTTTTTTTATCCAGTTTAATGGAAAATGGATCAAGTGTTTTATACAGCCAATGGATACATGTGGTTCCCATTTGGGATAGCTAAAAAATTAATGTTTTTCACTACCTTTCTTTTTATTTTTTTAGATCAAAGTGGAACAAAAAAAACTATTTTTTGTTGTTTGGGCTATCTAAAAAAATTAGTAGTTTTTTTCGCTAAATAACTTCAAATACACCAAAATAAAACTACAAAAAAAAAATTGGATGCACAAGAAAAACTTATTCCACCAAAGTGAAAAAAGAAACCTTGGACTAAAACATCCAAAAAACTAAAAAAAGAACATTCCCCAAACGGAGCCTGCGTCAAGTCTAAGAAAATAACTAAACAAAGCACTAAAATACTTCGCGTTTAAAATGTAAGTTTAAGGTGTTCAATGAAAGCAACGGAGACATTAATGTCTTCTCTGGCATTATTGTATTTTCCTTGATCTCTTCAAGCTCATAAACCACCTTGGAATTAATCAAGAGACTCTTCTGAGTCACCATTAGCACGTAGTTAAAAGTTGTTTGGTATGAAGAGAAGCCAATATTGAGTTGTCCTCCTTTCCACACTTGCATTCCAATTTTGGTGCAAGGGACCCGTCAAGATCCACCAGCTTTTCCTCTGATACGTTATATTCGATACAAACTTACATTTTTTTCAAGAGTATTCCGCCCTCTTTTTGGCGACTTGAACACTTGACACATAGCGCCATACTTTAGAGAAATATTTTAAGCAAAATATATAGACTCACCGAAAAACCAAGTTGAAGAGGAAAAACAGTACCAGAGTTAAAATTCAACAACAAGCGAAACTGGAGGAAAATTTGGCGTACTTAATGTTGATGATAAAGTTCTGGTTTGCATCCATTGGAATCTGGACAAATGGGGGATGTTGGCAAAACAAACCCTTGCTTTGCATATCTATAACAGACTTATAAAGATTTTGTAATGTTGCTTATCGTACTTATTGGGTTACTTTATCCCAAGAAAATAGGCACAAGTAAATTGCAGAATGGCATTGACCAAATATTGAAATTTTGAATTTCTCAACTGAAAGAGACGAGAGAAAAGGCAGACAATACGTAAACAAAACATTGACAAGGAAAACTGTGTCATCATTTTGGATGATGTATGGAACAAGATCCCCGAGATAAAGTGGAATTCCAACAAAGTGAATGAACGTAAAGACTTGGAAGCTGATTCTGACAACCTCGGGTCCAACTGGAACGTCAGATGTAGGATAGGTTGCCAAGCCAAATTCAAAGTGCAACCTTTTTATGAGAAAGAGCTTGGAAGGAAATTATTTGAATGAGAAAATTGGGCAAACAAAACAGAATTTCTCCTGAAGTAAGAGGATATTGCAATGTTGTGGAAGCCACTGTGATGGTTTGCCACTGGACATTTTACAATGGCTGGAAAGCATTGAAGGGAGAAGTTAACGACATTCAAGAGGTGGAGGAATGTGTTGAAAAACGTGACGAACTTACAAATGGGCCACTGACCAGTATTACCATGGCTTTGTTTCTTGAATTGCGTCGTTGTTGCATCCTGAAGAGTCGAAAAATTGATTAGAGAAGAATTTTAATTGGGTATTTATTGCAGAAGCGTTAATTGATGCGGAAAGTCATGGCCAAGCAAAGTTTGATGAGGGCCACGTATGTTGAAACAACTTGAAAGGTCTGCTTACTGGGAAAGTTGTAATAGTGATGATGGTCGTAGATGTGTGAGATGGCATGATTTTTGATGAGGGACATGGCACTAAAGATCAAAAAGCAGGATATTACGATACATGGGAAAAGCTTAGGTTGGATGAAGGACATACCAGCGATAGGAAGGGAACTGAAGATCTGGATAAAGTTTCATTGATGGTAATTGGATAAAAAAAATTGCGTGGCCGCTCAACCGAGGGTACTGATGGTGTCCTAGACTTTCGACTTTGCTGGTGAATGAAAAATTGTTATTTAAGAAGATTGGCAGATTAATCTTTGAGCACATACATGCACTTCATGTCTTGATTTTGTCTGAGAATCGAGAGTCTTGAGAAGCCTGCTAATTCCATATCAGACTTTGGAGAATGTCACCTGCATTGATGCTTCAAGACTGGTAAAGTCTTGGGAAAGCTTAGAGCATTACAAGAGTTGAACCTCAAATTGCACAGGTATTACAGAATTACCTTGGTGTGGAATCGGCTGGCAACCTCAAAATCTGAATAGGAACTGACGTTTCAATTGGAGAGGTTGCCAAGTGGAAACATAGCAAATCTCCCATATCCAAACGCTATAAAAAGTTTCTACATTAGGACCCATAGAAGTACAAGCAAAAAAGTGGAGGAGATGCGGGAGTTGGGAAAGAAATTGCAGTACAGCTTTTAGATATTGACTATTTCAACAATTCGTCAAATTGTATAAAGCACCACGATTTTGGGGGCAATGGAGACTAGTATTTTTCTGTTGTGTGGGACAGGGTAAGCGATGCCATGCCTGGCAATGATGGCGACATTAACGAAGTTATGATTTTGAGAGGCCGTCTATGTCAACCGAGGAGAAGGAGAAGATGGGATTTTGCTGCCATCTGATCGCAGCGTCTTACCAATTTTAGGATGCAGTTTTGCTCGTGGCAGAGGTGCTTGTTGATGTGTTTTCCCATCCTTTGTGGTATGAAACACGCGAAGGAATTGTGAACATGATTGATTGTGAGGGATAGAGTCATCACATCGTCAAAGCACTTCCCCTATTCCTCAACCTCATTTCAAAGCATTGAAGAAATTCTCTCTTGCTTTGCCAGAGTTCGTTTCCCTATTTTAGGTCGAAGTTCGTTTTGGGGGTTTGCAGTAAGCACCTTCATGTGGCCCTTTCCAATCTTAAATTTGGCGTCAGTCACTGAGTGTCAAAGTCAAGAGCCCTGTTCCATCTCATCTTGCTGCTCCTTTTCGAACCCTGGAGTGATTAATTGTATGGGAAATGTGCCCTAAAGGAGATCATGAAACAGTCACGAGGATGACGATAATCTTGTATACCTTTGATCAATCTGTCCACAGTTTGGGAAAGGAAAATTTTATAAGTACAACAAAATTTTAAAATTACTCCTATGTATTTGGATATGGATGCACAAGTCTCTCGCTCTCCACAACACACAATGTAGAGCTTGTTTTTACTGTTCCTTTTCAGTAGTATTCCGCATGTGAGGTCTTTCTACAATCATTTTCTAGCAGCTGTAGTAGCCCAAGGTCCCATCAATATTTCAAGAACTTCCCAAAAAGGAACTGCGGGCAATTCTTCTTCCACCGATTAGGACGGTTACCGCAATGGATTGACTAGAAAACATCAACTCGGCTTTAAACCTTAAAGAGTATCGAATCGATCTTCCTGATCATAACCCAGCATTGGAAAAACTGTTACTCCATGTGTTCTGACAATCCATTTGTTCTTTTGCATTATTTACAGTTTGGAATGTTTTCCAATGGAGCCCATCCCATGGAAAAGAAACAAATATGGCAGACATTGCCCATTTTTATAGCAGGAAAATTACTGTTAGAAACCGAAAGCAAAAACTTTAACCGGGTAAGACTTTTGTTTTGATTTTGTGAAAATGTTCACCCAAAATACAGGACTCACAACATCACCCAAGAACACTTGAGCTAAATCGTACAAAAAATTGATTCGACATTAGAAGTAGTATTATGAATTTCAGAGCACAAATTGACTCAATGAACACTCAAAACTCGAATCTATCATATAATTTACTCTGTATCAAACTTCTGTGAACTATAAACAAAAACTATTCTGTCTTTGATGATCAAAACAAATAATGAAGATAAACATCAAAATTTCAAAAAACAGCCTATATTTGACCTGAATGCGAGAGAGAGCTTAGAGAGCTGTCAATCCGCCGAATGAAAAAAAAACGAACAATCACAATGATCTCAATCGAATCAAGAGCCGGGTTACGAGAGGATTGCCGACGACGGGACCAAGCCAAAGCGGCCCGCATCTTTTCCTCCTCCAGGAACAGATATCTGAAACCCTAAACACCGCGTGGCAAACATACACCATCACTCCAATCAAACCGAAACAACACATTCAACCACACACGAGTCAGCACCAAGCACGAAAGGTGACCACAAATAGCGCAACACACACCAATTTCGATACGTCGATCGCGCATGGAAGCGCGTAAGAGGCTCGTTTTGGGCGAGAAAGAGAAGTAGCGAGAGAGACCGCGGCGAAGATGACGGGAAAGACGGATCATGAGAGATCGGGTTGCCACAAGAGACTTTAATCTCAAATTCTATTAGAAATGAATGTAATATTAACGTTGGCTTTAGTTGTCCACGTGTGATAACCTTGAAAACAAGTTTGAAAAACCAGGATCGAAACGGCCGATTTGACTAGTTGAACCGTCGAACGGACGACCACCCGGTGAGTATATTAAACGGACTCACCGGCACAAACCCGCGGTTTTTTCAACCGCGGAAATCGCCGACCCGGAAAGGTTTTGATGAACCGGCGCGGGTGACTAGGGAAGAGCAGAAGAAGAGTAAGAGGGGGTGGATTGTGATTCGGTGCCGGTGAAGAGGTTTGAAGAGGAAGAAAGAGTGAGAGGGAGGGGTGGATTCTGGGTTACCGGGGGTGATGGATTCGGGGTAGTAGTTGTAATATCCCGACTTCCTTAATACCTATCGTTATTTCGAAAATAAAACACTTTGGTAATTTAATTTAACGAATTTCATTCGTTCTGGGGTGTAAAATTAAGATCATAAACTTTGGGGTTAAAATTTAAAGAAGAACAGTAAAGATAAGAAATTTCTTAAAAGTTGGAGGGGGCTAAAGTGCAAATTTGAAGGGACAAAAAGGACAGATTCGTTTGTTAGTCCTTTGCGGTGAAAAAAGAAAGAGAAAATAAAAAAAAAAAAGAAAGAAAGAAAGAGGGAAGGATGGAGAGACAAAAAAAAGAAAAGAAAAAAAGAAAAATAAAAGAGAGACAAGAAAAGAAAGAGAAGAGAGGAGTGAGAGAGAGGAGGATATAAGGGGAGTGCAGGAGGGGGAGGGGGGAAGTGAAAGGAGAGGAGAGGAGAGAGAGGTAGGAGTGAGCTGAGAACGCAAGAGAGGAGAGAATCAGAAGAGAGAAATCGAAGGGAAGAGGAAGAAAGAAAGAAAAAATTGTTGAGGGTTAAATTCAAATTCTTTCTCCACTTCTTTGCTAAATTCTGATATGTTAAATTTATTATGGCAACTCATTATTTAGTGTAACTAATCTGTCAAGATATCCTAAAAATTTCATCCATTTGAAATCTTTGCTGAATCAAATTTCGTATGCATTGAAATACGATTTTTTTCGTATCGGACCAGCCGAGTAGTATTTTGGACGCAACTCCCTCATACGATATACGTTTGAGGTGATTCAAGTTTTCATAGAAAGAGATACTTCAAAATCTACAAGTTATCGTGAACTACAAATTTTCCAATTCCAAGTTTAAGGGTAGGAAAAACAGAATTGAAAGTCGAAGTAGAAAGTAGAAATAATAATTTCGTCAGGTTGTTATTCCAAATCCACTGTCGGTATTTAGCATAACTTCTTCATCCGAAAATATTTTAGTGATTATGTATCTGAGATAGCTATTTTAAATACCTAAAGTTTATGTGAAATAATAGTTTTCACAATTCGAAGTTTTAAAAATGGCTCAAATAGACTTGGAAGTTCGAATAGAAATAATGAATTCGTCAGTCAGGTTGTTATTTCAAACCCACTGTGGCGGTGGTTGGGGCCGACGGATTTTAGCCATAACTTCTCATACGAAAACATTTTAAGCTGATTGATTCAAGTGCCCGGGAATAGCTATTTTAAATACCTACAAATTTATGTGAAATAATATTTTTCAAATTCGAAATCAAATGGCCAAAATAGACTTGCAAGTTCGAACAGAAAAATTGCTCTTTTTTTCGTTAGGAGTTGAAAATTTTTTCAAACAGTTAGGGTTACAGAAATCATTTTTTTTTTAAATAACAAAAATATGTATGTTAGCCTAGTACGTGAAAAAATAAACTGAGTTACATAATAAATATTAAGTAATATTTTAATCGTAATTATGTCTTTCCGGGGCAAAGAAATGTATAGGAATCGATCGATTAGCCTAAGGAACAAGCGAGGCGACGTTTTAACACAATACCCAAGCAAGCAATGTAAGTAACCTAAATCTCTAAAGTAGAGTTAATTACTTTTTGATTGCTATGAATAGATGCATGAAATATGTTATACTATGGCAAATCAAACCATGGAATAGATAAAATCTTTTGAAAAGAGTTTTATGTATATGCCTGTACCATAAGTTTCTACCTTTCGGGAAGGTGGTAGGTACTCGGCCGGCATGCCCCGACTCAAGGGGGTGTGGAAATCACGTTATAAAACCCGACTAAGGACGGGAGGTCATAGTGCCTAATGTAGGTTGCAAGAATTTATGTTGACTGGTATAGTCATTCAAAATACAAGTACAGCATGAATTTGAACAAATATTGCGAAAGATTGATGTTTTATCTTCTTCACGCTATGTATGTTTTATGCAATCTACGTATGGTATATTTTATGTTTTGATATGTACGATTAAAACCTTATAGAGATGATGGGTATAAGCTAGCAAATGTGCTTAGGAATATGTTTTGTTGACAAAGATTTCAGGTGAAAAGGAAAAGCCAAGTGGAGTTAAAATATTAGAACCATATTATGTAATTAAGAAACAATGAATTGTATTGTGTGTATAGTTCCGAACAGAAAGTCGAGGATAGCATTTTGAAACATGTAATGTATTGAAGTATGGTATGAATGTTAAGACAGGTACAGTCTCTCTGACGTTATGAGCATGTATTTCAAACGAAGAATTCATATGAGTTTTTATTGACTCCAAAAATAAATTTATATGTTTCGCTTCCGCCACATGAAAATTTTTAACAAAAGAAACAAAAAGTTAAAGAAAAAATTTTTACGAAGGAAAAATCAAAGTAACGACGCTCGAGGCGAGTGTGTGGACCAAGTGGGCCATTGGCGTGGGCGGGTCGTTACAGAATGTATCAGAGCCAACGGTTTTATAGACTTGTTACTATGTTAGGCATGAAACTACGTGATAAGTTGATTATATCTATTCGATGCTAAGAACTATATGATAACGATTATATGTTAAGTGTACATATCCTCTATCAATTGTTGTCTATGTTCGATTTGTATTTATGTATTAGACTCATGGCAACAAGAGGGCGGAGGAGGACGTAGGGGAAGAGGAAGGAGGGCGAAACCCCGACCCTAATAGAATTGAGGAGAGCCTTGGAAGGCTTAGTCAATGCTCTAGAGAAATTAATCCTGCCCCAGGAATTCCAACGATCCAGCAATTTCGAACTAATGCCCCAACGTTCGAGGGCATGACTGATCCCGAGGTTGGGTGGCCATGAGTTTGGCTACAGAGATTAGGAAGATTTAC
>VIGQ01001236.1:0-11219 GCA_009663005.1 Actinidia chinensis | reverse complement strand
TGTATATGTTAATACAATCTAAGTTATATCATGATACGACTTGAGCCATCAAAAATTAACTAACACTACTAAAAGATTGATACTACTCTTTTGATACGCACAAGATTTTACACAAATCATACTCTGTTCTATTCTGCAATTAATAATATATCCATATAAGACAAGCATTAATAAGGGATAGCATGCATATGTTTTAATAAATCTCCCCCTAAGTGTGAGTTCATTTTCACATAGACATGTATCAATGGCTAAGAGAACATATCAAATTTTAAATTTTCGCCCCCTAAGACACATTCAAATTGTAATAGTAGTAAGCACAAAGGATGTGTAGGAGAAAAGTTGTTTCTAAGAATGACCGGAATATATTTTATATCTTCAGGGTGAAAGGCACACATATGATACACAATTGATTACATTATAAGCCACGTTATGTCACAAAGTAGTGGTACTACAAAGTGATACCATAAGTAGTGTCCCCCCTAGGTTGATTGAGTATTATTTAAGGGTGATGATATGATAATCCAAACATCAAAAATCATACATGAGATTCCAATGAAGGGGTTTTTTAGAATTATTATCCAAAAGTCATGTCTCCTTTTTTTTAAGATCATACACTAATCATATTAGCAATATACAATTAAGCAAAGTCTAGGGATAATAGAAGGTCATTAGGGTAGGATCAATATACTAGTTATAGATATCAATTAAACAGAGAGAATGTTAAATGAGAAATTTCAAGACTTCTAAATAAAAACACATGTTCATATTTTTCATGAAGAGAGGAAAGTTTCATAACAGTTATGAAATAAAAATATTTTCCTTCTCTTTGAGAGCATCCTCCAACTAGGGTAATTTAAAAATTTTGCAAATGAAAAATAGTCACTCGGCAATGGATACAAAGTAGTCATCATGTATAAAGCATTCATAGCACAAATCATGATTTAAATAAATTGAGTGTGAATCGAGTTAAAGGATTTGCCAAAATATCAAATTTTTAAATTCTTTTGTTATAGATTCCTTGGGTTTTGGAAATTATCTAACAATGGATATTTTATCAAAATTATAGCACACTCCTCTATAATATACCATTCCACAAGTAAAATAGTTACCAATTGAATCAAGTGATATGTCATGAATGCTTAGATGCATCATGTTCAGCAAGTATATCAAAAAATTCATGCAATATTATTAAATGATACAATATATGCAATGGATACATGTCTAAGCTATCAACAAATTCCACATAATGACATGTCATTAAGATTGAGTCATGCAAGTAAAATTTTTATGAGATCTAATTTTAAGAACGAGAAAAGTAGATGTACAAATAATTCAATTAATTCATTTAGTCTTAATTGTGCATAACTTTATATCATAGAATTACCAAACATATTATATCTCAATAATCGTTTTATTTTTGAAGATATAGGCTAATCTCAAAATGATACTATTGACTCTAAGGATGCCAAGAAGTCCTGGAGTTCATCATCTAGTAGTCGTGTGATAATTAGGATGATGAATTCCAAGAGGTGTGACAATACCAATAAGTTGTAAGAACTTTTCTTTTTAGAAACTTTTAACGGGAATAAGAAGTATTAACACTCGAGGAGCAAATACTCATGACAAATACTAAAAAATAAGTATGATACATTATATAAATCAGGTCTTCAATACGGATAGAATATTACATACCATTAAAATCTATCATAAGTATGTCATGTTAAAACAAATGATCGATACATGAATCATCTCCAAATCCTATAGTCTAGGATAGCTGACCATGAATTATTCACATTAGTTGATGTCAAGAAAACGATATTCATTAATCATGAATCATCTGACATAATAAGGACATCGATATAGGTAAAACACACCTAAAGCATTTGATGATTATATTAATAGTCATGATTATATACTAAGCTAATTATAAAATCTAATCATGCGTAAAGATGAGTCGGTATTAGTCATTAAAAGCATAATTAAACCGAACACGTTTATACATCATATCTAACAACACCCTTTAAAATTTATTCAAATTAAGTACGAGGGTATGTTAGAGATTTCTACCGCCCCTACCTATTGGAACATTGGCCCACATGATTTTTTACATTATACGCGTTGTGTGAAAAATTATTTTATGTTGAAGTGAGGGGTGATAAATGTACTCATTTGATATCTCTCTCTTCACCATGAATAATGACTGCTTAATGTGCCTCCTTTCTTATCGTATGTAGGCAACTTCTCTCTTCTTTAGGATAGAAACACTTGTGAATATTTCCATTTCTTCAAGCTCTTAGTGTTCTTTCCATGAGTTGGACACCTTGGAGTTATTTTTCTTTAAGTCCATGGTGTTCTTTTCTTTGTATTTTTACTCAAAAAGAATAATAAAACTTCGTCTCGGTACCCTTTTCAGTGGGGTCTTGTGGTTAGGTTCAAAGCATTTTTACATGCATAAATTTCTTCGGCTCCAAACTTGTTTCACACAATTTTAAATTTCTTCTTATAGGGCAGGGTGTGAAATATGACGTCTTTTCGCAATATGGCAGGTAAAATGAGATGTAGAAGATTTGTTTAATTTACTTTTGCAATCTCATTTTTTATCATTGAAAGATAACTCTTCTAATTTCTTTTAAATTATGTGTTATTCTTTAAGAAACATATTTTATTGATGCATTCCTTTAAAATAGAATTTTCAATTTCAATGCATCATTTTCACTTCAAAAATAGTTGCATCATTTTTAAATGCTTCAAACGCAATATAAGCGATGCAATGGTTCTTTAAAGTTATATTAATATGCAATTCTTTTTGATTATCAAATAGTTCTTCAATGCATCGAACAATTATCTCTTGCAATGATCATAAATAACATCATCTCATAATATACGTTCGAATGGTCATCAAATTATCATTGAACGAATGAGCATTGTACTTCATATAATCTACTCCTTTCATTTGATATTAAGATGTTTGGCCAGATCATTAGATTTGCTCTAAATTTTCTGAGTGAGATTTAGCTGGATTTTCGTCCTTAGTCAACTCATTTTCTCCATGTTGGTTAGAGTTTACCATATTTGCACTTACAAGAATTCTAGAGAAATGTCATTAGATAATTTCTATTATGTGGATCATGCTCATACAAATTTATTTCATAAATATTTTTACTTTGTTCACACTGCGACCCCCTACGTCGCTCTTTCTATTTGCACCCAATTCTTATTGGTCTTGCTATCCGACGACATTATGAATGCCTCTCAACGTCTATAATCTTTGCGATCGGCTGCGTATTGTTATTATACTCGACTCACCATTGTGTTTTTGACATCGCGTAGAGTCTACAATTATGGCTATTAACACCCCACGCAGTATTATTACCCTGACTTCTTTGTGAGAATTGACCGGATGTATGTTCTCATGTACTACTTACTCCCCTTTCCCTAATATGTGTAATTGTGCTATCATAAACACTGGGCTGACGACGATTGACTTCGTTGCCATTCTTTTATAATTACAACGCCCCCCACTCTTTATATGCGCTGTTCGTCCCATTAGATAAACTTTACCGGAGTTAAGCTTTTCAAAATAGAGCCACTAGCTTCTATACCAATTGTTGGCCCAAAAGACAAACAAGAGGGGGGTGTTGGATTTTTAAAATTAATAACCCAATAATTGATTAATTACAACTTAATATAATCAATCAATTTTAAATCAATTTATATGCAAAGACCATGAGAAGCAAAATCAAATCAAAAACAAAGCAGACAAGGAACACAAAGATTTACCGACGGTCGATCACAACGTGGATTAGTCCTTCCCAAGACTCCGCAAGAATCTTTTCCACATTTGTATCCGCACCTATACTGTGGGGGCTGCTTTTTAAGTGCTCAGCTCACTTTTATCCCAAGTGGTTTTGTCCAAGATCCACTCAACTTCCTAGTGTTTTACTTTAACGAGGAAACACTCCAAACTCTGAAGTGTTTGGCTTTGACAAGAGAACACTCAAAACTCTCACAAAGTGTTTTTTTTGCCCTAAGCTACACTACTCAAACTTTCTAATGTTGTACTTACACAGAGGAAACACTCAAACTCTTAAGTGTTTTGACTTTGTACAAGAGAAACACTCAAAACTCTCAACAAGTGTTTTTTGTCCAAGCTACACTCAAAACTTACAAGGATATAGGTATATGAAGATGATACAGGTGCTAAAAACTCTCTTTGAAGAGTAGTATAGGCGTGGAATGCTTAACCTTGGTGAACAAGAGCAATTTTTAGAGAATTAGTAAATTGAAGCTCTTTGATGATCAATTCATGTTTTATATTATAGGTTGTTCAACCCTCAAATGTTTGTTGGAGACTTGTATTTTAAAGCCCTTGAACTCAATATATCCGTTGGAGGTGGTTAGAGGCCATTTAATGCTTGTTTGGAACCTTTACCCCAAACCAACGTTCAAACATAGAGCCGTTGCGCCCAGGTGTCGACACTCAACCATAGTGTCGACACTTGCATTCCAGATTTCATTAATTTGGCTACGACGAAAAGTGTCACACTTCTATTTCAGGTGTCCCTACACCTTCTCGCAGATTCGCGTTTTCAGTGCCGCAATGAGTCGGTAAACTCGGCCATAACATTTCCGATATTGTGAATTTTTTTAGCACCGTTTGTTGCGTTGGACACTAGACTTTACGAGGGCTCAAGAACGAGCACGTCTTTGATCATAACTTCTTCGAATACTTGAATTTTTTGAGTCCGTTTATTGAGTTATGAAACTAGACTTTTCGGGGTTCCAATTTAGGCTCAATAACTCATATTTGTACTTGTAAAGTTGAGATAATTGGCATTTGAAGTTCCTGCAGAATTGGTGTCCAAAAATAGAGCGTGCGCCTCTTTTGGATCAAAACTTCTTCAATACTTTCGAAGTTGGTCATGGATTTGGTCTCAGGTAAAGCTGGCTTCAAGATCTTGAAGATATAGACTCAAACTGTTTTGTATTTGGGTCTCTATAGCGAAGATATTTGCATTTGAAGTTGCCTGCAGTTTCTTGGCAAATATTTTTAGTTTCTGACATTTGGTGCTGAGATGGTGCGACACTTGAAGTTCCAAACTTCTAGATTTGGTCACTGATTATTGGTTGAGATGATGGTTGTAGACCACTCTTTCCAAGATCAAGTCTTGTCTTTAGGTGTCGACACTTCTTCAAACCAGTGTTGTCGGACACTTCCTTCAAAAAAAAAATCATCTTGCAAAACTTCATCAATTCTTTTCAATGTCTTCAAGCTCTTATAGATTATCCAACTAAGGGTTCTAAGACGTGAAAGAACTTCTTCAAGGCAAGTTAATATTCACGAACACTTGCAATTTTCTTTGGATATCGCTTCAAATAATTTGATCCTCGTTAGAGTTATTCAATCAACATAGCTTCCTCCATTGATCTAGACTTTCTTAAAATTATTCCATAAAGTTTAAAGTCATGATTCTTAGTGATGTGATAAGTAACATAATATGCTCTGCAACTAATAGAATCATTAGATATAAACAAGATTTGTATCATCAAAATCAAGAATTGAATCAACAACATAAAGCCTGTATGGAATGACAGGCGTACTGGCAAGAGATTGAACTTAAACCTTAAATGCGCCCTTTAATGGTGACAAAAGTCTAACTGGACAACATGCAAACTTAACAATGTTAATTTTCACTATTCTGGTGTTAAACATGGCCCAACCCATTTGGAATCACGGGCCTACTTACTTTTTCTTCGTTATTGGGTCTAAAGACCTTCTTTCACTTGGCAAACTATATAATCTTTAGTCCCCCACGATTTAGCAGGCCCAGCTGATAGTTTGGATCAACGTCCCTAGGGCTCTCCAAACGGCCTGAAGCCCGCCCGAAACCCGGTTCAAGCCCGAAAAAGGGTCCGGCCCGGCCCAAAGTCAACGGGCTGGGCTCGGGCTTAGGGGTTGAAGCCCGATGCCCATCCCGAAGCCCGAACTCAAAAAAGCTCGAAAGTCAGGTCTGAAAAGGCCGAAAGCCCGAGCCTAAAAAAGCCCGGCACGAAAAAGCCCGAAAGACTGGCCCAAAAAAAGGCCGAAATTCAAAAAAAGTTATTTTTTTCAAAAAAATACCATTTTTTATTACAATTGAAGTTTATAAATGAGAAAAAATTACATTTTGACCCCAAGTAACTAAATCTTTTCACTCAAGCCAAATTAACCTAAAAAATAAATACCAGTCTCTCGTCCATGTTTCATCACACCAACCAATCTCACATTTCTCTCTTAAGCTCTCTCAAATCTCAAGCGGTATTCAAGTGAAGATTCCTCAAGTGTGAAATTTCAAGCCTCTCAAATCTTTAAAAATTCTTCATCATGTCAACACGTGTCAAGTAAATCTTTTTGAAAAAAATTTAAGTAAATTCAGTACTTTGTAAAACACTTAAAATGACAAATAGGAAATTATGTTAATTTTTCAATGGGAGTTTTTAAATAATAATCCCATCTTATTATTCCAACTGATTCAAGCACACACCTTTTTTAAATTTTACAATACCAAATTTAGACTCACCAAATATTTCACATCTTATCGGTCATACTCCTCCTCCTTCATCTTTTACTGCACAAGAAGTAATAAAATGGTGGTTAAGAAAAATCTTTCTATTGGTTAAAATTTACCTAAAAATAGAAGTTATAGAAAATTAATGGTGCAATTTTAAAAAAAAGTTGTTTGTGAATATTTGTAATGCTACACTTTCTGCCGAACCCAACGGTGGACCTACATTTGAAAAGACACATAGAATCGTCAAACAACACACAAGTAGATATTCGAAACACAAAGGAATGTAGGAGGTGGCCAATGGTAATCTTGTTCAACATGGCAATTTGTGTAGTGATGACAATCCTCTACTAAATATATTGAGTTGATTAAATTTTATTAATCAAATAAATTTTTAATTTCTCACCTTATCCACTTTTTAAATTAGATAGATCAAGGTTGATTTAAATATAAATTTTTAAACTATATATATGTAAAAATTTAAAAAGAACCAATTAAAATGAAGGCGCTTAGGCCCGTTTGGGCCCGGATAAACTCTGAAACCGAAGAAAAAGTCCAAAATAGCCCGAAAAAGCCGAAACCCGCAAGGGTCAGGCTTGGGCTTCAAGATACCTCCCTAGGACCGGCCCAACCGCAAGTCAATGTCAAAGCGCCCGCGAAGCTTTGGCGGGCAGGATCAGGCTTGCATTATTCGAGCTTGAGTTGGGCCGTCGGAGAGCCCTAGACGTCCCCAGCGACCAATATTGGCCTCTTATACGGTATAACCAAGAAAAGCTCCAGGCCTAGTCAAGGTTGTTATTCATAGAAATTTTCAATTATTCATTTTAAATTTTAAAACTTTCTTAGTCTAAATTTTGAGATGGTAACATTACTGTATTAGATAAGAATCATGCAATAACTCAAAAAGTAGGACTAATTAAATGGACCAAGTTTTTATAAAGTTAGCTTGTAATAGCCCATATCGACATGGGCGGAGCTAAAAGTTTTGAGTAATGATATTATGAAAAGATTTGAAGGATTTATGTAAAATTATACTAGTGAAATTTTAGAAAAAAATAAAAAATTGTGGTCAATCTAAAAATAGTCCAATAAAAATACTGAAGTATAGGAGTCACTTGTTCAATGACATCAATGAACAAATATCCATAAATACACCATTGCACATCGAGCCAACTTTTTTAAACCAGATCGTTCATCTTGTAATACCTATTTTTTAGATTATTTTTTCAAAAAATCAAGTTAATTGGCTATTGGTAGTGATATTATCAAAAAACATTTATTTGTACATTGAAAATGAGTTTCAAAATTAACTGTCTAATTTCTTTAAAAACAACTGTTCTATTGTATTATTATAGTTACCAATGATAAATCAATTTGATTATTTGCGTACTTTATCTTCTCAACAATTTTATAAAATGAATGCTTGCCCTCTACAGTTGTATAATCATATTGTTTTTCTATTTTGCAGTTCCAAATGTAGAAACCTATCAGAGTAGCATAATACTCGAAAGTACCGAGATCGAATCTACAAAAACTTAATTTTCACACTTCAAGTTATGGCAACTAATTCAAGTGTTAAAAAGAAAATGTGTAAGGACTGTGACTTTGAAAGTGTTTTGAGTGATTTATACAAGTGAATTCATAATTTGATTTGGATTGGTGGTGAGTGATATAAACCGATGCGCGGTCCAAGTACTTAGCTCTACCTTCACTGTATTTTCTAGTTTCTTTCTTCTCTTTTATGCTCAACCAAATCTCAAGGTAAAATAAAATTTGTTGGAATATTTTGCAAGGAAACTCACTTTGTATCTAAAAATATGTTTATGAATTGACAATAGATTAAACTAATACTTCAAACCCTTAGAATACAAGTGATCTACGCATTATTTATACCAAGTAATCTTGTTAACAAATAATTAAAGATTTATATAATTCTAAGGTTTGATCTTTGCATTATCATTGATCAATTTTGCAACAACCTTTTAAGTTTGTTTAAGACAAGAAAGAACTAGCGTTATCGAGGGTTGGATTAGAATATTGTACTTAGACCAAACCAACAAGCTTAGCCTATCATAATTGAGCAATAGTTAAACATATTTATGGATTTAGAACGATAAGAATTTAAATCAACTAAAACATAACTTTGATAATATAAAAATTGAAACGGTGGTGTGCTGTCGCAGGCAACCCAATATTAAAATTTATCTCCAAAAAATATGTAGTGGGTTGTAAGTAAGATCTTCCCTCGCGAGAGTATTTGTGCTAGTTTATACTTCGTGAACACGGATGAGAGATTTGAATATAACGAAACATTAATTTTAAGAATAATAATTTAAAAGAAACAATTAATTAATGTATCGAAAATCAATTATTAAAGAACAAACCAGTCTAAGTCAACATCTCCAACCATAGGAATTTTAAACAACCGCTCATCGATTGCAAGTATATTATAAATTCATACTTTGAATATTCACCGTTGATGGAATATTTCCATCTCTCCTTAATAGTATTTAATTAGAAAACAAGCAAATAATTAACCTTAACTACTAAACAACGAAGATCAGCGCTAAGGTTTAATCTAGTAGCAGCCTAAGAATTATTAGAGAGATCGATGAAACTAAATCATACAAGGCCCCACACAAGCGGTTGCATTTAATTTAGTTGAACGTTCTCTAAGATCTAATAATTTCTGACGCAAATATTATCAATCTTAATTGACCTTCACAAATTAGAAGAGATCAAACAATTACGGATTTTGATACTAAAAATAGAAGAAGATTGAATGAATATAAAACTAGTAGGCCTTTCCAGTAATTAAACGAAACAATTATGAAAACAGGCACAGAAGAAACATCAAATACTCAAAGCAGAAATGAACAATAAAAATACATTAGATCTCACAGTTTTATGATTCACAGGCTTCCCTTTCCTTCGAATAAGTATTAAAGATTTAGCCGTGCAAAAGGCCATAAAAAAAACTCAAAAAAAAGAAGGATTACAAAGAGAGGAGTGGGAGAGTGTACGTGAGAACAGAGAGAGTCCTCCTCCTTTATAGAATGGTGATAGTCTCCCCTCCTTATTAGAAGAAAAAAAATAAAAAATCTCCAAAAAGAATTTAACTTATGATATAAAAATAACAAAAAGCATCTATCTAATAGAAAAATATTAAAAGAAAAAATAAAGTCCTAATATAAAAAACTAGGAAAGTTGGTGTTTGTTACAGCTATAATTTCGTGCACCAGATTACAAAGCTTAATCAAAATCCATGTATTAGAATTTCATTCTAATATCGTTCCAGAACGTCACAATACAGGTTGCAACAAATTCAATCCCAGTTTCGCCCTGTGATGAATCCAATAGATCTCTCAAACTCAAAACATAAAAGTTGTAGATACGTTTCTGGTATTCCGTAACTCTTGAATTCATCTCAATCGGAGCTCGGATGAGAAAAAATTTATGTCTAGATTAAGAAATAGTGTCGTATTACTCCAAAATAGAAATTTAGCTATCGTTGGTATGTAACGCCTCATTTGATATCCCCTAAATCAAAAATATAAGAATAATGAAATATATTTAGGCACCAAATAAGTATTAACTACTAAACATTAAGGATAAAAAATATGACATTTTGCATTCTTGACAAACGGCATGTAAGAAAATTAACCATATTTTAAGAATAGAAAACCAGCCATTAAGGAGGAATATTAAGCGAGAAAGTTCAACCATTTAGGAAGGAGAGAAAAGCAAATTCTAAGAATTCTTCAAAGCTAAGAAAAAAATATTTTTTTAAAGTATTTTTAATCTCTCCCAAGGTAGCTTTTCTTAATAAAAAAAAAAATCTCTCCTAAGTAGTATGTAATCCTTGAGTTCAAGGCATCCATCCTATTTATAGAGGAAGAAAAATGGAGAAAATAGTAGCCAATAAGTCTTTAAAAGTTGCTTTGCCACCTCTACAATTAATGCTCTGTTGATCTCTCCCAACCAGTCCAGGTTTTGTCCGACCGATCGAGCTAAGGCGGTTTGATTGCTGATTGTTTCTGGATCGGTCGGGCTTTGGCTCTCCTGGCTTGTATCTATCCTGGATTGGTAGAGAATTTTTGGATAGATTTAGGGCATAGTGATTCAGTTCTATAGGCTTCTGCCTCTCCCTGGATTGGTCGGGGTTTGGTTGGACCGATCGGGCAGTTTGGCTAGCCCTGCTTGCAACTTCCAGCTCACCAATTCTCTTGGTTTGTCATGGTGTCTTTATGTTTAGAACTATCTTTGTACATATTTTTTCTCTGCAAAAAACTTAGTCTATTGCGCTACAACGAGTTAAAATAAATAATTATATGCGCAATTTTTACTTTAAGTAAGGGAATTTTTAGCCAGAAATATGTTAATTTATGATTCTCTCACACCCCCTACTTGAGTTTTGCTAATCCCTTAGCAAACTAATCCTCTCTTAATTTATGATAAGATTTAATCAGTGGTTTGAAATTTATAAAAAAACATGACATAAACATGATTTTCTACAAACATAAATGATGTGAAAATTCCAACATTAAACTAGAAATGGAAATATTTTATAAAAATAACATAACAAAGCAGCAATAATCTATTCAATTCTAAAATTAATGGCCTTACTAAGGTCAACATGTGTCACGGCAAGCAACCCGGCCTATGCGGATT
>VIGQ01001231.1:0-19977 GCA_009663005.1 Actinidia chinensis | reverse complement strand
TTGGTCCTCGCAAAAATAATAGACGAAAAATAGTAAATACTTATTACTCATAATTTATATCCGTAAAATTAAAATAGACAAAGTAGAATATAAGGCATTGTATGCGATAATACCTAAGTAACTTGAGATTAAAATTAAAAAAAAAAAAAAAAACCCCCCCCCCCCCCACCCCCCCCCCAACACCCCGAAAATTCAAGCTCAATTAATTACGGTTTTTCAAGATTAATGCTACAAAATTTTAAAGTAATTGTTACTTACCTCAATATTTAAAGTGGGTTGAGATAGTATTTGAGAGTGACCTGGGCCTAGGCATCGATAATAGCGCGGTTCACATCAATCGAGTCATTAGTCAAGAGCATTGGTCCTCGCAAAAAGTAAACAAATGAAAATGAGTCAATATTATTACTCATAAATTTAAATCCGTTAAAATAAAAATAGACAAAGTAGAAAGATACATGGCATTGCTAATAATACCTAATTAACTTGAGATTGAAATTGAACCCGGAGGAAAAATTCAGCTCAAGTTAATTCGGTTCAAGATTAATGTACAAAATTAAAATAATTTGTTACGTACCTCAATATTAAAAGTGGTGATTCGTCTTTGAGAGTACCTGGCTAGCATCGATTATTACGTGGGTACATCCGATCGAGTCCATTAGTCAAGAGCATTACATTGGTCTGCAAAAAGTAAACAAATGAAATTAGTCACAACTTATACTAATAATTTTAAAATCCGTTTGTAAAATTAAAAAATAGACAAAGAGGGAATATAAGGCATTGTCTGCTAATACCTAATTTAACTTGAGATTGAAAATAAACCCGGAAAAATTCAAGCTCAAGTTAAGTACGGTTCAAGATTAATGTACCAAATTTAAAATAAGTGTTACTACCTCAATATTTAAAAAGTGGTGAGATACGTATTTGAGAGTCCTGGGCCTAGGCATCGATATTAGCGGCGGGGGTAAACATCAATCGAGTCCATTAGTCAAGAGCAATTGTTGGTCACGCAAAAGTAAACCAATGAAAATGAAGTCACAACTTATTTACTAATATTTTAAATCCGTAAAATTTAAAAATTAGACAAAGTAGAATATAAGGCATTAGTCTATAATACCTTTTTGAAATTTAACTGAGTGAAAATTGAACCGGGGGGAGAAAATGAAGCTCAAGTTAATTACGGTTCAAGATTAATGTACTTACGTATCTAAATATTAAAAGTGGTGAGTTCGTATTTGAGAGTACCTGGCCTAGGCATCGATAGTACGCCCTAGGTACATCCGATCGAGTCCATTAGTCAAGAGCCTTGGTCCTCGCAAAAAGTAAAAAAATGAAAATTAGTCACAACTTGTTACTCATAATGTAAAATCCGAAAAAATAAAAATAGATATAAAGTGAAATAAGGCATGTCTGCTAATAACTAAAACTTGAGATTGAAATGAACCCGGGACAACTTCAAGCTCAAGGTAATTACAGTTCAAGATTAAGTACGAAATTTAAATAATTGTTACGTACCACAATATTTAAAAGTGGTGAAGATTCGTATGTGAGAGTACACCGGGGCCTAGGCATCGATATAAGTGGTACATCCAATCGAATCCCATTATCAGAGTATTGGGCCCTCGCAAAAATCAAAAAAAATTGAAAATTAGTCACATACTTGTTTTACTAATAAATTAAATCCTTAAATAAATTAAAAATAGACAAAGTAGAATATAAGGTTAGCCCCTTAATACTAACTAATTAACTGAGATCGAAATTGCACCCGGAAAATATCAAGCTCAAGTTAATTCCGGTTCAAGATTAAAGTACAAAATTTAAAATAATGTTACGCTTACCTCAATATTTAAAAGTGGTGAGAAAAACGCATGGGAGAGTACCCCGGGCCGAGGCACGATATTAGCAGGTATATCCGATCGAGTCCATTAGTCAAGAGCATTGGCCTCCGCACAAAATAATAGACGAAAATAGTTAAAATACTTATTATCAAATTTAGATCCGGAAAAATTAAAAATAGACAAAGTAGGAAATAAGGCATTGTATGCTAATACTAATTAAATGAGATTTAAAAATTATTAAACCCCGGAAAAATTCAAGCTCAAGTTTAATTAAGGTTAAAGATTAATGTACAAAATTTAAAGTAATTGTTACTACCTCAATATAAAAGTGGTGAGTACGTATTGAGAGTACCTGGGCCTAGGCATCGATAATAGCGCGGTAATAACGAGTCATAGTCAGAGGCAGTTTGGTCTAGCAAAAAAGGTAAAACAAATGAAAATTAGTCAATATTTCTACTCATAAATTTTTAAATCCGTAAAATTAAAAATAGACAAAGTAGAATATAAGGCATTGTCTATAACCTAATTAATTGAGCATTGAAATTGAACCCGGGAAAATCAAGCTCAAGTGAATACAGTTCAAGAGTAATGTCCAAAATTAAAATTAAAAATTTATTACCGTACCTCATATTTTAAAGTGGTGAGATTCGTAGTGAGAGTACCTGGGCCTAGGGCAGCGATATAAGTGGTCCATCCGGATCGAGTCCATTAGTTCAAGCGCATTGGTCCTCGCAAAAAGTAAACCAAATGAAATTAGGCACCAACTTATTACTACTAATTTTAAATCCGTAAAATAAAAATTAAAAAATAGACAAGTTAGAATATAAGCATTGTCTAATAATACCTATTAACTGAGATTGAAATTGAACCGGGAAAAATTCAAGCTCAAGGTAATTACAGTTCAAGATTAATGTGACAAAATTGAAAATATTTGTACGTACATCAATATTTAAAAGTGGTGAGATGCGTATTTGAGGAGTACCTTGGCTAGGCATCGATAATAGCGCGGGTCATCCAATCGCGTCCATAGTCAAGAGGCATTGGTCCTGCACAAAATCAATAAACGAAAATTAGTCAATACGTATTCTCGTTGTTTATATCCGTAAAATTAAAAATAGATAGAGTAGAATAGAAGGCATTATTGTGGTGCTAATACCTAAACTTGAGATTAAAATTGACCCGGAAAAATTCAAGCTAAGTTAATTCAGTTCAAGAATAATGTACAAAATTAAATACTTGGTCCGTACCTCAATATTTAAAAGGGGTGAGATTCGTATTTGAGAGTACTGGGCCTAGGCATCGATATACTGTACAATCCCGACTCGAGTCCATTAGTCAAGAGCTTGGTCCCTCGCAAAAAGTAAACAAATGAAAATTAGTCCAACTTATTACTATATTTTAAATCCGTTAAAATACAAATAGGGACAAAGTAGAAGATTAAGGCATAGGTTAATAAACCTAATTAACTTGAGTTGAATTAGAACCCGGAAAAATTCAAGCTCAAGTGAATTACGGGTAAAGATTAATGTACAAAATTTAAATAATTGTTACGTACATCAATATTTAAAGTGGGAGATTCGTATGCGAGAGTACAGGGCCTAGGCAGCGATATCACGTGGGTATATCCGATCGAGTCCATTAGTCCAAGAGCGAGCCTGGTACTCGCAAAAAGTAAACAAATGAAAATAGTCACAACTTTACTACTTATTTTAAATCGTACAATTTAAAAAAATTAGTACAAAGTAGAACATTAAGGCATTGTCTAATAATACTAATTAACCTTAGATGAAATTGAACCTGGAAAATTCAAGCTCAAGTAATACAGTTCAAGATTAATGTAACAAAATTTAAAATAATGTTACGTACCTCAAATTCAAAAGTGGTGAGATTCGTATTGAGAGTTACCGGCGGCCTAGGCATCGCTATTTACGTGGTACATCCGATCGAGTACCATAGTCAAGGAGATTGGTTCCTCGCAAAAAGTAAACAAATGGAAAATTAGTCACAACTTATTACTAATAATTTTAAATCCGTAAAATTAAAAATAGAACAAAGTAGAATATAAGGCCATAGTCTAGAATACCTAATTACTTGAGATGAAATTAAACCCGGAAAAATCAAGCTCAAGTGAATTCGGTTCAAGAGAATGTACAAAATTTAAAATAATGTGACGTACCTAAAAATTTAAAAGTGGTGAGATTCGTATGTGAGGAGTACCTGGGCCTAGGCATCGGATATTACGGGGTATATCCGATCAAAGTCCATTAGGTCAAGAGCATTGTCTCGCAAAAAAGTAAACAAATGAAAATAGTCACAATTATTACTAATCTTTTAAATCCGTAAACTTAAAATAGAAAAGTAGAATATATAAGCATTGTCTAATAAACCTAATTAACTTGAGATTGAAATTGAACCCGGGAAAATTCAAGCTCAAGGTTCATTACAGTTCAAGATAATGACAAAATTTAAAATATTTGTTACGTACCTCAATATTTAAAAGTGGTGCGATTCGTATTTGAGAGTACCTTGGCCTAGGATCGATAATGCGCGGGTTACTTCAATCGAGTCATGAGTTCAAAGCATTGGTCCGCGCAAAAAGGAAACAAGGAAATTAGTTCACAACTTATTACTAATAATTTAATCAGTAAAAATTAAAAATAAGACAAAGTAGAATATAAGCATAGTCTAATAATACCTAATTAACTTGAGATTGAAATTAAACCCGGAAAAATTCAAGCTCAAGTGGAATTACGGTTTTTCAAGATTATGTACAAAATTTAAATAATTTGTTACGTTACCTTCAATATTTTAAAATGGTGGATTCGATTGAGAGTACCTGGGCCTAGGCAGAGATATTAGCGGGTAGATCAGATCCAAGTCATGAGTCAAGAGCATGGTCCTCGCCAAAAAGTAAACAAATGAAAATTAGTCACAACGTACTAATAATTTTAAATCCGTTTTTAATAAATTAAAAAATAGACAACGTAGAATTAAGGCATGTCCTAATAATACCTAATTAACTTGAGATTGTAAATTGAAACCGGGAGGGGAAAATTCACGCTCCAGTTTAATTAAGTTCAAGATTAATGTACAAAATTTTACAATATTTGTACGTCCTCCCATATTTAAAATTGGTGAGAGTCGTATTGAGAGTACCTTGCCTAGGCATCGATAATAGAGCGGGGTTACATCCAATCGAGTCCATTGTCAAGAGCATAGGTACGCACCAAAATAAATTTGAAACGAAAATTAGTCACTACTTATTTCGCGTACTTTATTACCGGTTAAAATTTTTAAAAAATAGATTAGAGTAGATATAAGCATTGTATGCTAATACATAATTAACTGAGATTGAAATGAACCGGTGGAAAAATTCAAGCTAAGGTAATTACAGTTCAAGATTAATGTACAAAATTAAAATAATGTTACGTTACACTCAATATTTAAACAGTGGGGTGTGAGATTTGAGATTGTATTTGAAGAGTACCTGGGCCTAGGCATCGATATTAGTGGGTACATCCGATCGGAAGGTCCATTAGTCAAGAGCATTGTCCTCGCAAAAAGTAAACAAATGAAAATTAGTCACCACAGTTTACTAAAACTTTTAAATCCGTAAAATTAAAACTAGACACAGTAGGATAGAATCTAAGGATAGCTAATAATTACCTAATTAACGTGAGGATTGAAATTAAACCCGGAAAAATTCAAGCTCAAGTGAATTACGGTTCAAGATTAAGACAAAATTTAAAATAATTGTTACGTACCTCACTATTTAAAAGTGGTGGTGAGATTGTTATTTGAGAGACCTGGGCCTAGGCATCGCTATTACGTGGTAATCCGAGCGAGTCCATTAGTCAAGATCATTGGTCCTCGCAAAAAGTAAGCAAATGAACATTAGTCACACAAACTTATTACTAATAATTTAAAATCCGTAAAATTAAAAATAGACAAGTAGAACAGAAGGCATTGTCTAATAATACCTAATAACTTGAGAATGAAATTGGACCGCGAAAATTTCAAGCTCAAGGTAATTACGGTTCAAGATTAATGTACGGCAATTTAAAATATTGTTACGTACTCAATATTTCAAGGGTGAGATACGCAGTTGAGAGTACCGCGGCCTAGGCATCGAATATTCGCGCGGTTACATTCAATCGAAGTCATTAGTCAGAGAGTGGCCCTCGCAAAAAAGCAAACAATTGAAAAGTAGTAATACTATTACTCATAATTTAAATCTTAATATTAAAAATAACAAAGTAGAAATAAGGTGTAGTCTAATAATTTACTAATTAACTTGCGATTGAAATGAACCCGGGAAAATTCAAGCTCAGATTAAGACGGTTTCAAGGATAATGTACAAAATTAAAGTAATTGTTAGTACCTCAATATTTAAAAGTGGTGTGAGATTCGTAGTTGAGGTACCTGGCCTAGGCATCGATATACGTGGTAATCAATCGAGTCCATTAGTCAAAAGCATGGGTCCTCGCACAACAATAAATAAACGCAAAATGAGTTAATACGGATTTATCGTAATTATATCCGTTAATTAAAATTAAAAATAGACAAAGTAGAATATAAGGCATTGTATGCTAATACCTCATTAACTTGAGATTGAATTAAACCGGAAAAAATTCAAGCTCACGTTAATACAGTTCAAGATTAATGTACAAAAATTAAAATTAATTGTTACGTACCTAAAGATTTAAAAGGGTGGTGAATTCGTATTTGAGAGTACCTGGGCTAGCCATCGATATTACGTGGTAATCCGATCGAGTCCATAGTCAAGAGGCATGGTCCTCGCCAAAAAGTAAACAAATGAAAAATTAGTCCAACTTATTATTATAATGTTAAATTCGTAATTAAATTTAAAAACTTAAAAATAGACCAAGTAGATTATAAGGCATTGCCTAAAATACCTAATGAACTGGAGATTGAAATGAACCCGGGAAAATTCAAGCTCAAGTTATACAGTTCAAGATTAATGTACAAATTTTAAATTAATGGTTACAGTACCACAATATTTAAAAGTGGTGAGATTCGGTATTGAGAGTACCTGGGCTAACATCCGATATTACTGGTACATCAAATCGAGTCCATGAGTCAAGAGCATTGGTCTCGCACAAAAATAAATAAACGAAAAGTAGGTCATACTTATTACTGTAATTATATCCGTAAAATTAAAAATAGACGACAAAGTAGAATATAAGGCATTGTCTGCTAATACCTAATTAACTTGCGATGAAAATAAACCCGGAAAAATTCAAGCTCAAGTAATTACAGTGCAAGATAAGGTACAACATTAAAAATAATTGTTCCGTACCTCAATATTTTATTTAAAAGGGGTGATATTCGTATTTGAGGAGTACTGGGCCTAGGATAGTATTACGTGTTGGGTACATCCGATGAGCGAGTCCATTAGTCAAGGCATGGTCCTCGCCCAAAAAAGTAAACAAATGAAAATTAGTCACAAACTTATTATAATAATTTTAAATCCGTAAAATAAAAATAGACAAAGTAGAATATAAGGCATTGCCTAATAATACCTAATTAACTTGAGATTGAACTTGAACCCGGAAAATTCAAGCTCAAGTTCATTACAGTTCAAGATTAATGTACAAAATTTAAAATAATTGTTAGTACCACAATATTTAAAAGTGGTGTGAGATTTCCGTATTGAGAGTACCTGGCGCCCTAGACATCGATATTATTTAAGGGTACTCAAATCGAGTCCATTAGTCAGAGCATGGTCCTCGCCACAAAAATAAATAAACGAAAATAGCAATTACTTATTACTCGTTAATTATATACGTAAATTAAAAATAGACAAAGCTAGACTAAGCATTGTCTGCTAATAACTAATTAACGGGAGATTGAATTAAACCCGGAAAAATTCAAGTCAAGTTAATTACAGTTCAGATTAATGTACAAATTTTTAAAATAATGGTTACGTACCTCAATATTTAAAAGTGGTGAGATTCGTATTGAAGAGAGTTACATGGCCTAGGCATCGATATTACGTGGTACATCCGATCGAGTCTTAGTCAAGAGCATTGGCCTCGCAAAAAAGGAAACCAAATGAAAATTAGTCACAATTCTTGCTAAAATTTTAAATCCGTTAAAATTAAACATAGACAAGTGAATATAAGGCATTGTCTAATACTACTATTAACGTTGAGATTGAAATGAACCCGGGGAAAATTCAAGCTTACAAGTTAATTCAGTTCACGATTAATGTACAAAATTTAAAATAATTGGTAGTACCACAATATTTAAAAGTCGGTGAGATTCGTATGTGACGAGTACTGGGCAAGGAATCGTATTAAGTGGTACATCCGATCGAGTCCATAGTCAAGAGGCATGGTCTCGCAAAACGTAAAGAACTGAAATAGTCACACTATTACTAATAATTTTTAAAATTAGTAAAATTAAAAATAGACAAAATAGAATATAAGGCATGTTAATAATACACTAATACTTGAGATGAAATTGAACCCGGTAAAAATTCAAGCTCAAGTTAATTACAGTTCAAGATTAATGGACCAAAATTGAAAATTAATTGTACGTAATCAATATTTGAAAAGTGGTGAGCATTCGTATTTGAGAGTCCCTGGGCCACGTATTGCTTAGCGTGGGTCATCCCAATCGAGTCCATTTCGTCAAGAGCATTGGCCCTCGCACACCACCTCCAACAATGAACATTCGTCAAGCCGGTTACTCCTCCATTTACATCCTTTGAAATTTCACACTAGCCACGTAGAATATACGGTATCGCCTAATAATACCTAATTAACTTGAGATAGATGAAAGTGAACCCGGAAAAATTCAAAGTCAAGTTAATTACGGTTCAAGAGTAATGTACAACATTTTAAATAATTGTTACTACCACAATATTTAAAAGTGGTGAGATTAGGTATTTGAGAGTACCTGGGCTAGGCATCGATATTAAGTGGTACATTCCGATCGAGTCCATTAGTCAAGGCATTGGTTCTCGCAAAAAGTAAACAAATGAAAATTAGTCCACAACGTATTACTTAATAATTTTAAATTCGCGTTTTAAAATTAAAAATAGACAAAGTAGAATTAAGGCATGTACTAATAATGACCTAAGTAACTTGAGATTGAAATTGAACCCGGGAAATTTCAAGCTCAAGTAATTACGGTTCAGATTAAGTACCAAAATTTAAAATCATGGTACGTACCTCAAGATTTAAAAAGTGGTGAGATACGTATTTGAAAGTACCTAGGCCTAGGCATCGATATGACGTGGGTACATCCAATCGAGTCCATTAGTCAAGAGCATTGGTCTCGCACAAAAATAAATAAACGAAAATTAGTCAAACTTATTACTCGTAATTTATATCCGTAAAATTAAAAATAGACAAAGTAGAATATAAGGCATTGTCTACTAATACCTAATTAACTTGAGATTGAAATTGAAAACCCGGGGAAAATTCAAGTCAAGTTAATACGGTCAAGATTAATGTACAAAATGTAAAATAATTGTTAAGTACCCAATATTTAAAAGTGGTGGATTCGGCTTTGAGAGTACCTGGGCCTAGGCATCGATATGTACGTGGTACATCAATGAGGCCATAGTCCAGAGCATTGGTCCTCGCATAACTACACAAATGAAAATTAGTCACAACTTGTTACTTCTAATTTTAAATCCCGTGAAATTAAAAATAGATAAAGTAGATTAAGGCATTTTCTGCTATAACTAATAAATTGAGATTGAAATGAAATCCGGAAAAATTCAAGACAAGTTAATTACGGTTCAAGATTAATGTTCAAAATTTAAAATAATGTTACGTACCTCAATATTTAAACGTGGTGAGAATTCTATTTGAGGAGTACCTGAGCCTAGCATCGATATTACGTGGTACATCCAATCGAGTCCATTAGTCAAGAGCATGTCCTCGCCATTAACGAAAACAAATGAAAATTAGTAACAAAATTGTTCTCATAATAAATCCGTAAAATATAAAAATAGAGAAAGTAGAATATAAGGCATTTTATGTATACCTAATTAACTTGAGATTGAAATTAAATCAGGAAAAAATTCAAGATTCAAGTTAATTCGGTTCAAGATAATGTACCAAATTTAAAATAATTGTTAAGTACCATCAATATTTAAAAGTGTGAGATTTCGTATTTGAGGAGAAAAAAAATACCTGAGACTAGGCATCGATATTACGTTGGTACATCCAATAGAGTCCATTCGTCAAGAGCATTGTCTGCACAAAATAATAACCGAAAATTAGTCAATACTATTACTCGTTAATTTATATAGTTAAATTTTAAAAATAGACAAAGTAGCATATAACGGCATTGTCTGCTAATACCTAATAACTTGAGATTGAAATTAAACCCGGGAAAATTCAAGCTAAGTAATTACAGTTCATATTAATGTACAAAATTAAAATAATTGTACGTACCTCATTATTTAAAAAGTGGTGAGATTCGTATTTGAGCGTACTGGGCCTACGCATCGATATTACGTGCGTAACATCGATCGAGTCCATAGTCAAGAGCATGGTTCCTCGCACAAAATAAATAAACGGGAAAAATTAGTCAATACTTATTTACTCGTAATTATATCCGTAATAAAATTAAAAATAGGACAACGAGAATCTAAGGCATTGTTTAATATACCTAATTAACTTGAGATTGAAATTGAACCCGGCGGAAAATCAGCTCAAGTAATTACAGTTCAAGATTAATGTACGAAATTTAAAATAATGTACGTACCAAAATATTTAAAAGTGTGAAGATTCGATTGAGAGTTACCTGGGCCTAGGCATCGATAAGTAAGTGCGTACATCCGATCGAGTCATAGTCAAGAGCATTGGTCCTCCAAAAAGTAAACAATGAAAAGTAGTCACAATTATTACTAATAATTTTAAATTCGTAAATTAAAAATAGACAAAGTAGAATATAAGGCTTGCTAATAATACCTAATTAACTTGAGATTAAATTGAACCCGGGAAACATTCAAGCTAAGTTAAGTACAGTTAGTTCAAGATTAATGTACAAATTACCATAATTGTTCGTACCTCAATATTAAAAGTGTTGCGATTCGTATTTGAGAGTTACGTGGGCCTACGCATTGCTATTAGCGTGGTACATCCAATCGAGTCCATTAGTCAAGAGCATTGGCCCTCGCAAAAATAAAAAACAAATTGAAAAATTAGGCAATACTTGTTACTAATAAATTTAAATCCTTAAATTTAAAAATAGACAAACAGTAAAATATACGTAAGCCGAATAATACCTAATCAAAACTTGAGATTGAAATTGACCCGGAAAATTCAAAACTCAATTAATTACGGTTCAAGATTTAACGTACAAAATTTAAAATAATTGTTACGTACCTCAATATTTAAAAGTTGTGGTGAGATTGTAATGAGAGTAAGTGGCCTAGGCATCGATATGAAGTGGTACATCGACTCGAGTCATTAGTCAAAGAGTATTGGCCTCGCAAAAAACTCAAACAAATGGAAAATTATCACAACTTGTTACTCATAATTTTAAATCCGTAAAATTAAAAACTAGATAAGTAGAATATAAGGCATTGTCTGTATACCTAATTAACTTGAGATTTGAAATTAAACCCCGAAAAATTTCAAGATCAAGTTATTACGGTTCAGTTAATGCTACAATAAAATAATTGTACGACCTCAATATTAAAAGTGGGAGATTCGTATTGAGAGTAACCGGGCCTAGGGCATAGATATAAGTGGTACATCCAATCGAGTCCATAGTCAGAGCATTGGTCCTCGCCACAAAATAAATAAACGAATGAAAAAAATTAGTCAAAAAAAATTTTATTTAATTGAAGTCAATAATCTTACTCGTAATTATATCGTAAAATTAAAAATAGAAAAAGTAGAATATAAGGCATTGTCTGCTAATACCTAATTAACTGAGATTGAAATAAGTAAACCCGGAAAAATTCCAACTAAGTTAATTACGGTTCAAGATTAAAGTACAAAAATTTAAAATAATTGTACGTAACTCAATATTTAAAAAGTGGTGAGGATTCGTTTTGAGGAGTACCTGGGCCTAGGCACGATATTACGTGGTACAGACCGATCGCGTCCATTTAGTCAAGAGCATTGGTCCTCGCAAAAAGTAAACAAATGAAAATTAGTCACAACTTATATAATAATTTTAAATCCGTTAAATTAAAAATAGACAAAGTAGAATATAAGGCAGTGTCTAATACTACCTAATTAACTGAGATTGATTGAAACCGGGAAAATTTCAAGTCAAGTTAATTACAGTTCAAGATTAATGTACGAATTGAAAATAATGTTACGTACCACAAATATTGTAAAAGTGTGAGGATTCGGATTTGAGAGTAACTGGGCCTAGCATCGATATTAAGTGGTACATCCCGATCGAGTCCATTAGTCAAGAGCATGGTCTCGCAAAAAGTATAAACAAATATGAAAATTAGTCCACAAACTTATATAATAATTTTAATTCGGAAAATTAAAAAATAGACAAAGGAGAATATAAGGCATTGTCTAATAATACCTAATTAACTTGAAGAGTGAATTGAAACCCGCGGAACATTCAAGCTTCAATGTTAAGTACAGTTCAAGATTATTAAGGTACAAAATTAAAATAATTGTTACGTACCTCAATATTAAAAGTGGTGAGATTCGTATTTGAAGAGTACCTGGGCATACGCATTGCTATTAGCGTGGTACATCCAATCGAGCAATTAAGTCAAGCGCATGGCCCTCGCAAAAATACAAACAATTTTAAAAAGTCAATACTTGTTATAATAAATTAAATCCTTAAATGTAAAAATAGACAAAGTAGAAATAAGGTATAGCCTAATAATACCTAATTAACTGAGTTGAAATGGAACCCGGAAAAATCAAGCTCAAGTTAATTACGGTCAAGATTAACGTACAAAATTAAAAGATGGTACGTACCTAATATTAAAAGTGGTGTATGAGATTCGTATTTGAGAGTACGTGGCTCAGGCATCGATATTACGTGGACATCGATCGAGTCCATAGTCAAGAGTATGGCTTCGCCAAAAACTAAACAAATTGAAAATTAGTCACAACTTGTTACTCATAATTTTAATCCGTAAAATTAAAAAAATAGATAAAGAGAATAAGGCATGGTCTTGCTAATACTATAACTTGAGATTGAAAATTAAACCCGAACAAAATTCAAGCTCAAGTAATTACGGTTCAAGATTAAGTACTTACGTACCTCAGATTTAAAGTGGTGAGATTGGATTAGTATTGAGGTACCTGAGGCTAGGCATCGATATTACGTGGTAAAATCAGATCGAGTCCATAGTCAAGAAGAGCATTGGTCCGCGACAAAAGTAAACAAATTGAAAAAATAGTTACTACTATACTAATAATTTATAATCCGTAAAATAAAAATAGACAAAGTAGAAACATAAGGACAATTTTTGTTTACTAATACCTAATTAAATTGACGATGAAATTAACCCGAAAAAATTCAAGCTCAAGTAATTACGGTTCAAGATTAATGTACAAAATTTAAAAAATAATTGATTACGTACCTCAATATTTAAAGTGGTGAGATTAGTATTTGAGGTACCTAGGCCGAGGCCATCGATATTACGTGGTAGCAGCCAATCGGTCCATTAGTCAAGAGCAGTGGTCCTCGCAAAAAATAAATAAACGAAAAATTAGTCAATACTTATTACTCGTAATTTACATCCGTTAAATTAAAAAATGAAAAAAAGGAGAATATAAGGCATTGTATCTAATACCTAATTAAATGGATTGAAATTAAACCCGGAAAATTTCAAGCTCAAGTTAATTACGGTTCAAGATTTAATGTACAAAATTTAAAATAATGTGTTTAAGCATACCTCAAAGATTTAAAAGTGGTGAGATTCGTATTTGAGAGTACCTGGGGCCTAGGCATCGGATATTACGTGGGTAAGCCGATCGAGTCCATAGTCAAGAGCATTGGTCCTCGCAAAAAAAAAAGTAAAACAAATGAAAATTATCACAACTTATACTTATACTTTTAAATCCGTTTAAAATGAAAAAATAGACAAAGTAGAAATAAGGCTTTGTCTAATAATACCTAATGAACTTTAGATTGAAATGAACCCGGCGAAAATTCAAGCTCAAGTTAATACAGTCAAGCTTAATGTAACGAAATTAAAAATAATTGTCGTACCACAATATTTTTAAAAAGTTGGTGATGAGGATCGTATTTGAGAGTACATGGGCTAGGCATCATATTAAGGGTAATCGATCGGTCCATTAGTCAAGAGCATGTCCTCGCAAAACGTAAACAAAGGAAAATTAGTCACAACTTATTACTAATAATTTTAAATTCGTAAAAGTAAAATAGACAAAGTAGAATATAAGGCATGTCTAATATACCAATTAATTGAGATTGAAATTGAACCCCGGGAAACATTCAAGCTCAAGTTAAGTACAGTTCAAGATTTTAATGTCAAAATTTAAAATAATTGTTACGTTACCTCAATATTTAAAAGTGGTGAGATTCGTATTTGAGAGTACCTGGGCCACGCATGTATTAGCGTGGTACATCCAATCGAGGTCATTAGCAAGAGAATGGCCCTCGAAAAAATTAAACAATTTAAAATTAGTCAATACTGTTACTAATAATTTAAATCTTAAATTTAAAAATAGACAAAGTAGAATAAAGGGGATAGCCTAATAAACCTAATTAACTGAGATTGAAATTGAACCCGGAAAAATTCAAGCCTCAAGTTAATTACGGTTCAAGATTAACGTACAAAATTTAAAATAATTGTACGTACCTCAATATTTAAAAGTTGGTGAGATTCGATTTGAGGTACGTGGCCTAGGCATCGCTATAGTACGGGGTCATCCGATCGAGTCCATTAGTCTCAAGAGTATTGGTCCTCGCAAAAACTAAACAAATGAAAATTCGTCACCACTTGTTACTTTACTCATTTTTGTTAAAAAATTTTAAATTCCGTTAAAATTAAATAGATAAAGTAGAATATAAGGAATTGTCTGCTATTACCAATTAATTGAGATTGAAATTAAACCCGAAAAATTCCAAGCTCAAGTTAATTACGGTTCAAGATTAATGTAATGACGTTACCTCAATATTTAAAAGTGGTGAGATTGTATTTGAGTGAGTTACCTGCCTAGGCATCGTATAAGGTACATCCGGACTCGAGTCCATTAGTAAGAGCATTGGTCCTCGACAAACAAAAGTAAACAAATGAAAATTAGTTACGTACTTATTCCTCATAATTTTATATCCGTAAATTAAAAATAGACAAAGTAGAACATAAGGCATTGTTCTACTAATACCTAATAACTTGAGATTGGAAATTAAACCGAAAAAATTCAAGATCAAGTTATTAATTACGGTTCAGATTAATGTACAAAAATTTAAAATAATTGTTACGTACCTCATATTTAAAAGTGGATGAGTTGAGATTCGTATTTGATAGTAATAGGCCTAGGCATCGATATTACGTGGTAAATTCATCGAGTCCATTACGTCAAGAGCATTGGTCTCGCACAAAATAAATAACGGGAAAAATAGTCAATACTTATACTCGTAATTTACATCCGTTAAATTAAAAATAGGAAAAAAGTTAGAAGATAACGGCTTGTTGATAATACCTAATTAACTTGAGATTGAAGTAAACCCGGAAAATTCAAGCTTCAACGGCGATGTAGAGCGTGACGGTTCAAGCTTAATGTACAAAATTAAATATTGTTAAGTACTTAGTAAATATGTAAAAGTGGGAGATTCGTATTGTGAGGTACCTGGGCCTAGGCATCGATTATTACGTGGCACAGCCGATCGAGTCCATTAGGTCACGAGCATTGGTCATCGCAAAAAGTAAACAAATGATAAATTATGGTTGTGTTTTTTTTTGTTGTATAGTGTCGGACAACTTATTAGGGGGTGGAGAGGTTGTTAATTTTAAATCAGTAAAAGGAAAATAGACAAAGTGAATATAAGGCATTGTCTAATAATACCTAAAAACTGAGATTGAAATTGAACCGGGAAGGAAAAATTCAGCTCAAGTTAATTACAGTTCAAGATATGTTACAAAAGTTAAAATCATTTACGTACCTCAATATTTAAAAGAATGGTGAGATTCGTATTGAGAGGACCTTGGCATAGGCATCGATATAGCGCTTTCTGGTCTGACTGGTCATCATTGCCAATCGAGTCCATTAGTCAAGAGCAGTCGTCCGAGGACACACAAAATAAATAAACGAAAATTAGTCAATACTTATTAATCGTAATTTTATCCGTTAAAATTAAATAGACGAAGTAGAATATAAGGCATTGTTGTAATACCTAATTAACTTGAGATTGAAATGAACCCGGGAAAATTCAGCTCAAGTTGTGTGAATTACAGTTCAAGATTAATGTACAAAATTTAAAAGTAATTGTTACGACATCAATATTTAAAAGTGTTGAGATTAGTATTTGAGAGTAACCTGGGCCTAGGCATCGATAATAGCGCGGTAAATCCAATCGGAGGTCCATTAGTCAAGAGCATGGTCCTCGCAAAAAGTAAACAAATGAAAAATTAGTCACAACTGATTATAATAATTTTAAATCCGTAAAATTAAAAATTAGACAAGTAGACCATTAATCATTGTCTAATAATACCTAATTAACTGAGAATGAAATGTACCCGCTGAAAAATTCAAGCTCAAGTTACTTACCGTTCAAGTTAAGTACGAAATTTAAAATAAAGTGTTTACGTACCTCACTATTAAAGGGTGAGATACGCATTGAGAGACCTGGGCCTAGGCATCGATATTCGCGCGGTACATCCAATCGAGTCATTATTCAAGAGCATTGGCCCCTCGCCAAAAAGCAAACAATTGAAATTCGATTCACTACTTATTACTCAAAATTTAAATCCTTAAATTAAAAATAGACAAAGTAGAATATAAAGGTATAGTCTAATAATCCTAATTAACCTTGAGATTGAAATTGAACCCGGGAAAATTCAGCTCAAGTTAGATTACAGTTCAAGATTATGTAACAAATTTACAATACATGTTACGTACTCAATAATTTAAAAGTGGTGCGATTCGTATGAAAGTACCTGGGCCTAGGCATCGATATTACGTGTACTCCGCATCGAGTTCCATAGAGTCAGAGCTTGGTCCTCCAAAAAGTAACAAATGAAAATTAGTCACACTTATTACTAATACTTTTAAAAAAATCCGTAAAATTAAAAATTGGGCAAAGTAGAATATAAGGCCATTGGTCTAATAATAACCTAATTAACTTGAGATTGAAATTGAACCCGGGAAAATGCAAGCTCAAGTTAATTAACATTTCAAGATTAATACAAAAATTTAAAATAATTGTTAACTTACCCCAATATTTAAAAGTGGTGAGATTCGTATTTGAGAAGTACCCCCTGGGCCTAGGCATCGATATTACGTGTACAAAAAAACACTCCGATCGTCCATTAGTCAGAGCATTGGTCCTCGCAAAAAGTAAACAAAGAAAATTAGTCACAACTTTTTACTAATAATTTACATCCGTAAAATTAAAAATAGACAACTAGAACATAAGGCCATTGTCTAATAATACCCAATAACTTGAGATGAAATTGTACCCGCGAAAATTCAAGCTCAGTTAATTACATTTCAATGATTAATGTACGAAATTTAAAATATTGTTACGTACCTCAATATTTAAAAGTGGTGAGACGCATTGAGAGTACCTGGGCCTAGGCATCGATATTCGCGCGGTACATCCATCCGAGTCCTTAGTCAAGAGCATTGGCCCTCGCAAAAGGAAACAATAATGAAAAATTAGTCACTACTTATTTACTCATAAATTTAAATCCTTAAATTAAATGACAAAGTAGCATATAAGGTTATAGTCTAATAATACCTACTTAACTTGAGATTGAAATTGAACCCGGTAAAATTCAGCTCAGTTACTTACAGTTCAAGATTAATGTACAAAATTTAAAATAAAATGTTACGTACCTCAATATTTTTAAAAAAGTGGTGAGATTCGTATTTGAGAGTACCTGGCCTAGTCATTCGATATTACTTGGTACATCCTATCGGTCCATAGTCAAGAGCATTGGTCCCTCCTCGTCCCAAAAGTAAACAAATGAACATTAGTCACCTTATTATTAATAATTTATAAATCCGTAAAATTAAAAATAGACAAAGTAGAATATAAGGCATTGTCTATAATACCTAATTCACTGAAATTGAACTTTAAAACCCGGGAAAATTCAAGCCAAGTAATTACAGTTCAAGATTAATGTACCAAATTAAAATAAATGTTCTTAACCATACCACAATTTTAAAAGTGGTGAGATTCGTATTTGAGAGTACCTGGGCCTAGGCATCGATCTTCGTGGTACCTCCATCGGTCCTTAGTCAAGACATTTTGGTCCTCGCAAAAAGTACACAAATGAAAATTAGTCACACTTATTACATAATTTTTTATATCCGTAAAATTAAAAATAGACAAAGTAGGACTAAGCATTGTCTAATAATACCTAATTAACTGAGAATGAAAATGGTAACCCCCGCGAAAATTCAAGCACAGTTAATTACGGTCACGATATGTACGAAATTTTTAAAATAATTGTTACGTACTCAATATTTTAAAATTGGTGAATACGCAGTGGAGAGTACCTGGGCCTAGGCATCGATTTCGCGCGTTAACAATCCAATCGGTCCATTGTCAAGAGCATTGGCCCCGCTAAAAGCACAATTGAAATTAGTCACAACTTATTACTCAATAAATTTAAATCCTTAAATTAAAATAGACAAGTAGAATATAAGGTTAGTCCCTAATCATACCTATTAACTTGAGATTGAAATTGAACCCGTGAAAATTCACAAATTCAAAGCTCAATTTAATTACAGTTCAAGATTAAATGTTACAAAATTTAAAATAATTGTTTACTTACCTCACTATTTAAAAGTGGTGAGATTCGTATTTGAGCGTCACCTGGGCTAGGCATATATATTACGTGGTACATCCGATCGAGTCATTAGTCCAAGAGCCATTGGCCCTCGCAAAAAGTAAACAAATTAAAATTAGTCCAACTTATTACTAAAATTTTAAAATCCGGAAAATTAAAAAAATAGACAAGTACGAATATAAGGCATTGTTCTAAATAATACCTAATTAACTTGAGATTGCAATTGAACCCGGAAAAATTCAAGCTCAAGTTAATTACATTCAAGATAATTAACAAATTAAAATAATTGTTACGTACCACAATATTTAAAAGTGGTGCAGATTAGTATTTGAGAGTACCTGGGCTAGGCTCGATATTACGTTTACATCCGATCGAGTTCCATTAGTCAAGAGCATTGGTTCTCAGCAAAAGTAAACAATAAAAATTAGTCACAACTTATTACTAATAATTTTAAATTCGTAAATTAAAATAAAGACAAAGTAGAATATAAGGCATTTGTCTAATAATAACTAATTAACTTGAGATTGAAATTGAAACCCTGGAAAAGTTTCAAGCTCATTATTACAAGTTCAAGATTATGTACAAACTTTTAAATATTGTTACGTACCTCAATATTTAAAAGTGGTGAGATCTTTTTGAGAGTACCCTGGCTAACGCATTGCTATTAGCGTGGTACTACAATCGATCCATTAGTCCAGAGCATTGGCCCTACGCAACGGCCAAAAATCAAACAATTGAAATTAGTCACTACCTGTTTACTCATAAATTTAAATCCTTTAAATTTAAAAATAGACAAAGTAGAATATAAGGTATAGCCTATAATACCTAATTACTTGAGATTGGAAATTGAACCCTTGAAAATTCAAGCCAAGTAATTACGGTTCAAGATTAACTGTACAACATTAAATAATTGTTACGTACCTCAATATTTAAAAGTGGTGAGATTCGTATTTGAGAGAGGCCTAGGCCTCATATTACGTGGTACACATCCATCGAGTACATTAGTCAGAGCATTGGTCCTCTCAAAAATTAAACACTGAAAAATTAGTCACAACTTGGTACTCATAATTTTACAAATCCAAAATTAAAAATAGACAAGTAAGCATATAATGATTGTCTAATAATACCTTAATAACTTGAGATTGAAATTGAACCCGGGAAAATTCAAGCTCAAGTTAATTA
>VIGQ01001229.1:0-10000 GCA_009663005.1 Actinidia chinensis | reverse complement strand
TGCATGTTATGCACTAGACACCATTAATAGAATCCATCCAAAATGACATTTTGGGGAAAAAATTCAATTTCAGATTCGTTTGTATGATTTTGAAAAACAAATAATTCATTACTTTTTTATATTATGCTTCGTTATTGGGGTTAAGATCCTCTAGAGTGTATTTCCCTGAAGTGCTCAGGAAGTTATTAAAACGGCGTCGTTTTAAATAAAACGACTGGCTTTTGATTACTCTGAATTTTTTCCCTGAAGGTGATTTAAACGGGTCGTTTTAAACTAAAACGACGTCGTTTTGATTTAATTGAATTTTTCTTGGGCGTCAAAACGACGCCGTTTTGTTTATAAAAACGACGTCGTTTTGATTTGGTCAACTTTTTGGTCTCTCTTCTTTGAAACGCAAAATTCTCTTCTCTCTCTCACATAAAACGAGCCAAGGTGAACAGAGCAAAATCAATCTCTATCTCTTCTCCTCTCTCAAGTCCGCTTCAGAGCCCCCTCAACGCACCCCTCAACCCCCTTTCCCGCAGATTCCTCCCAACTGCGCCGTGGGACTTTGCCCACATCCGTTGCGGCTCCATCGTACCCGCCACCTCCGAAGACTAGCGGCCCAGCGGAAAGATAAACCGACGAGTTCACTGGCGCTGGCCATCGGGCAAGGTCTGTTGAAGGTCATCGGAGCCATCGTCGATGTGAGGTTCGACGAGGGCTTCCGCGGACTCCCGCCTTATCCTGATGGCACTGGAGGTCCTCGACACTCGCTCAAATGTGCTCGAGGTCGGGCAGAACTTGAACATGCGTGAGACGATCGACATGAAAGGGAAAGAAGGGCGCGGCGAGGTCAGACGATGTTTCTCAACACCGTCGACAATAACTGTAAGTGAATGCTATACACCCTCCATTTGAGTTCAAAGTTTTTTTTTTTATTCTCCTGCCTAAATAGATTAGATAGTATTTTATGGTTATTTGGAATTCAACATACATCAAAACCGCACAGAAATACATATGCAGGAATGTTGATTATACTGTGTAATGATTTCTATAAATGGATGATATTTTCTATGGTAAAAAGACCTAAGATTGTTTTGAGTTAGAATTTAGGAAAGATTTTGGGTTTAATGGTAATTTAGAAATAGAATTTAGACACTTCTAGCAAAATTTGCATTTCTCAATTGTTGTTGTGAACGTCTTCGTAGCAGTGATTGTTACATGTCTTTGCAATTACTGTAGTGATTTGTAATATTTGTCTAAGTTGAAATTTACAAGTTTTTCGTTTTCGGTAAAATAGAATATGGAAAAATAAGTCGGTCTATAGATAAAATAGGAGAAACTAAAAAAGGTGCAACCAACTGGTTAGTTCATAGTGTAAACGTAGTGATTAATGGACCAAATTAGACTTTTCAGTCTAATTTGGAAAGAATTTCACTAAATGTAAAAAATCGCTAGATCCATATTTAACTTTTCTCGTTCTTTCTCTTTGTAAAAATTTCCTAAATGTAAAAAAATGAATGTTTATCTTTGTTGTTGCAGAAAATTATCAAAAGGCAACTTCACCAGTTGAGGAAGTCAGTCCTTGCTTGTGAATGCTGGACAAGATAGGAAGCTCCTACAATGCATTCATCAGCAAAAATGTTTGCATTTGTTAATAGCTCAATGATGTTCTTATTAGTACTAAAGAAAGGGCATAATTGGTTATTATGTTGGTATATGTTCGTGATCTGTTTCTCACTGGCAAAAATCCAGAGCGCATTATCGTGCGTTAACACTTTCAGTCTGCTTTCTAGTGAGAGAATCCTTCGTGAATTCAACAATTTTTTGCCGTTTGTGAGTGGTGGTTGTGTGGAGAATTTCGAAAATGAGCTTTTCAGTATTCATTAACACAAGGTCACATTAATCGTTCTCTCATTTTGTTCCATTTTGGCCATTCCAAAGTTGACATGGACATATGGGAGCTGTTCTCATGTCGTAAGGTTCCATAAATGACGAAATGAGGACTAATCAGCGAAACATAGATTGAAAAATGGCGTAGGTTCATCGTAAAAAAACACCACACCCACAAATGAAGCTTGCTCAAGCCAAGCATCTGAAAAAACTTTTTCCACAATCTAGTGATTTAAAGTGAACCAAAACAGAGGCATGAAAAGCAGTGCCTCAAAAGAGCTAAAGACAGGACAAGAAAAAACCACCAATTCATATAGGAAAGTAAGAAGGATAACATACCAACAAATCAAAACAAACAACCACAAAAGAACAGAAAAAATGTCGTGATGGCTAAAATTAGAGCCAAAAGTTAAGACTAGGAAAACATAATTTAGTGAATCAAGTAAAATCACACTTACGCATGAGAGAGATCAGTTGAAAGCCCCTAATTTGAGCACTTGGCCATTATCAGTACCCTCCCCCTTCCTCTGGCTATAAAAATAAAAACTGCCAAAGCAGTGTAACATTGTCCGCAAACAACACAACCCACTTTGAAAAAAAAGACGGGAACCACCAGCACAAGAACTTTTACAATTTAGTGGTTACCTTGATACCAGTACAAGGATCTGTTGTTTAGTTGCTTGCTTACAAAGGATGGAGCTTCTCCGATGAATAAGCGTTATGAAAAAATTCTGATTCGGCAAATCTAGAATTCCCAAGATACATTTTATTCATTTGCAATAAACTGAAATTAATAAACGAATGCGAAATTAAAAATACACAAAATCAAAAGTTAGAATACAAACTGTAAATTAGGCTAAGTCCTGCTTTCGTCTAGTCTCCTTAAGCAAGATTCGCCGTCCTACCGAGGGTGTTGTAGGTCTTTTACCACGTCTACTCCCAGGATAAAATGGCTGAACCGCTTACGTTCGAACCTCCGACGCAGCCCTTGGCGACTGATACAAACGTCTGTCTCTCTTTCTCTAAAAAAAACCTCAAATGCATATATGGTTTTTATTGATTCTTCTGGTCTTTTTTTTTTTTTTCCAATGCAAAGCCTTAGAATTTATAGGAAAATCAAATGACCCTTCAATCCTTTTAACTCCTAGCCATAACCCTCATCAATGAGGGTGGTTATGGCTACCATATAACAGCTTTTTATGGCTGTTTTGGCTCAATAACCCTACTTTTAGGTCTTTGTTTATTGCTGCCACTTTGGGCTACTTACAGCTCCTTTGAGAGTTGTTAAATCCAAACTCAACCCATTTTTGGACTTTCATTCACACCATATTTCCAACATTCCCCCAGAATGAAAATTTCATGCAGACCGACTCAATCGACACGACTCAAGAGAGTTTTGAGAGAGACAACGGAATTCCTCATAGATAGTTAGCTTTTGGCGCTTGAACCTTCCCTTGTGAGAGCCTATATAATTTATAACTGGCAGACCAGTGGACGAGCCAGCCTTGCAACTGTGCCGCCGCCGGTGTAAATTGAGACAATGACGGCACAATACCAGAAACTTCTCCTGCGCAGTTCCGTTCTCACTGTTGTGTCCATTTTTGGCCTTGGATCACTCTTCTGGTTCATGCAAGTATTTTCTCGAAATTTTGCTTCTCAAATGTTTCAAAAAGCGGCCCCACTTCATAATCACATAGTGACTTTTTTTTTTTCATGGATATTTTATTATACCCATCCTGACTCACCAGTACAAAAAGTCATAACAGCTCATATGCTTAACCATTATCCACAATCACTGTTGCATCGTAGGAATGGTAGAAATTTTTTTTTCCACAGTGGATTATATATAGATATAAACGCAGTAGGTGGTGGTTCCCATTGAACTTAGATTTTGGGATCTTCCCTCAACTAGGAGGTGGGATTTCCTTTCACGATATCTTTTTTTTTCGTCATAGGCTTTAAACCATCCTTTCGATGCTTGATCACTAACTCTCTAGGTAACCTTTTGGTAGCGGATCCGCAATATTATCATTTGACCATCACATAAGTCAATAGTGACCATCCCACTTGAAGTAAGTTAGCAAATCATTAATATATTAAACTCCAATATACAGAATACTCCAACTGGGATTAGCCTCCCCCCATTCTGGATAGCTGAGTATTTACATCTATAGATTCCTTTTGCCACATTTGAATCAGACTTATTGAATTTCCTCTAGAATCTTATCAATATCGTAAGCGGAGTTAGTAACCCCCGTGTCGTTAGATGTCGGGTGATTTCACACCACATAATCACTTTGCTAAGCACATATATCCTTCACGTGGTGATTCATATCCACCATTCATTTTATATAGAATGAATTTGTTCAAACTTTCAATCATTTCTCTTTAGCAAATAAAAATTCGTATTATTCAATCATCATGAAAGTATAAATCTTTGGTTCGATTGGGTTTTTAAAAATACTTCAAATTACACACATCGGTTTAGATAAACTCAATGGTCCCGGTCCTTTTTTTTTTTTTCACACGAGTAAAACGAGAAGACCACGTGTTAACTTCGCTTCAATCAGTCTCACACTTGTGCTTTTTATCTTTTGCCTCTGTTGAGCAAAACTACATGTGCATGCAAACCACCACATATCGTGTATCTGGACTGAGTGAACAGGTCTTTCCACTAACCAATCACTTCAAGTTCGACCACATATCGCATAGTCAAGCCATCCACTGGCACACTATTAAGTCGAGCACATAAATATTCTCCGAGTATTGTCACGGCATAAACGAGTACATACTCCAGCTTTCAATCAGTTTATCCCAAAATTCCAATCGGCACACGGCCTAGGCCGTAGCCCCTCTCACTCATAAACTGATCAAGGTCCAACCGCCCGGTTTACCACATGATCAAATCATAAAATTTGAAAATAAGTGTTAAAAATTATAATTTACCAAAGTAACTATGTCCAATCTGTAATTTTCAGAACTCTTCCTGGGTTAATTATACACTTTTCAAACAAATGAGGTCAAACTATAATTTTTCTCTTTTATAAAACTTGGAAAAAACTATAATTTCTAAAAATTTGGGTTACAATAGTAAACCCCCTAAAATTCGGGCTAAAATAGTAATTACAGAAAAATTTTGGGTAAATCTATAATTTTAAAAAATCAGCCATCATGGGGGTCCAGGGTATCCATCACTGGACCTCCCATTTCACATGCCTCACTTTCTCTCTCCCTCCCATCTCTCACTGTGATGAGATTCAAGAACAAGCGAAGATTTATGTGGTCGAACATGTCGAAAGACACGTGAACTCGCCCACAAATAATTTCCTGGAATCTGATTTTCCGAAAAATTTTTCCAAGAAAATCAGATTCCATCTCTTTTCTGCCGGAAAATCCAATCACTTAATCGTTTCTTTGAAGAATTTTGTATAAAAGTGAAGATCAACCAAATCGTCAGAGGTAACCCAGCCACAAAATAATTGTTTCTATCTTTTAAGATTTCAATCTCAAAAATAAATTTGATAACAGTATTAATACAGAAATAAATTCTGAAACTGTTTTTTTTTTTTTTTTTTTTTTTTTTCAACCTGTTTAAAAAAAATTGACAGTTCTGAAAATTATAAAATTCTGAAAACCATTTTTTTTTTTTTTTTATAAACAAAACTATAAAATAGTTTTAAAAAAAAACCTAAATGCCTCATTAGACCAACAGTAGTGGCGGTAGGACCACCCTAAAAAATTCTTCTTCTTTTAAGTGCACCAAATGATTGTCCGCGTGATGTCCTAATAATTTCTTTCTCATGAGATAGATGCCATATCAATCGCACCAAATCATTTTCTCTCTCATACAGTATAGATCCGTAGGCACCAAGTAATTTCTCCTCATTCCTACATGTATAGCTCTTAAGAAAAAATCAAGGGTTTGATGGTGTAGAACATACCATCTCTTTGCTTCAGTTCCAGAGTTCTCTGCAAGTAATTACCATTACCCCCCAGAGTCGCCTCCCTGTTCCAAACGGTCTTACCCAACCTCTAGCCTAGAAGATGAGCGAGAAGGAGTAAATCACGGCTATTGGCTCCGGCAGTGCCTTCACTCTTCGGAAATCACCGAAGTCCCACACTTTAATGATGAACCCAACTCAATCTTGCGGAGTTTCGGCAACCCATGCCGACCCAGTGTTTTAGAGTTTCGATGACCCTTCCTATTTTGATAAAGTCCCTATGTTTTTTTTTCTTCTCAGAATATACGGAATTCAGTATCGTTATAAACTGTAACCAAAAATCCTGAATCATTCGAAATTATTTTTTTTTTTTTTTCTACTAATTCAGTATTCTAAAAGTTTTTTTTTTTTTTCAGAACCGTTTATTTTCTTTTTTTTTTTTTTTTTTTTTTTCCAGAATCATTTTTTGGACAGTTTTGGGTGTTTGGAACTGGACACTTTCTAAACACTTTCAAAAGTTGTTCAGATTTTTTAATGTCAAACGAAACAGTTTTGGAAATCAAAATTTGTTCCATCCTTGAACTGAAATAATTCCTGATTCCATAAACCAGTTTTCTGAAAACAGGAAAACAGGTAGAATCATACCTCATTTGCATTATTGATTCTGCGATTACTGAATCTATTAACATTCTAAATATATTTATCTCGAAAATAATTATGATATTGATTTTGTTACTTTCAGTTTAAAACAGTTTCAAATCTGCAAGTTTTCTCAGAAAAACAGATTGAAATCTGAATTAGTATAGAAAATATATTTTCAGGCCACTTTAAAAATCAGTTTTGGCAATGCGATAATATTGATTTTGTTTAATTGATCTTAGTTTCAACAAATCAGTTTATGCAATTCAAACATCAGTATCCAAAATTATTTTTCGAAATTCACCCTTGACGATCATGAAAAAATGATCTTGCTAAGTTGTTATGAAAATTTTGATTCGGCAAATATTAGAATTCCAAAGAATGAAGTAATTTTATTCAAGTTGCAAAGAAACTGTGAATGAAATTACTAAACGAAATGCAGAGCAATTAAAATACAAAATCAAAAGTTAGAAATACAAAACTTGTAAATTAGGCAAGTCCTGCTTTCGCAGTCTCCTTAAGCAAGATTCGCCGCATACCGAGGGTGTTTGTAGTTTTTTACCGACGTCTTACTCCAGGATAAAAATGGTCTGATGAACCGCTTACGTCGAAACAACCTCCGACGCAGCCTTGGTGCGAAAACTGATCACAACGTCTTCTCTCTTCTGCTAAAAAAAAAACTCAAAGGCATATGGTTTTTTTTATTATTCTTGGTTTTTTTTTTTTCAAATGCAAAGCCTTTTTAGAATTTATAGGAAAACAAATGAACCTTCAATCATTGTAACTCCTAGCCATAAACCCTATCATGAGGGTGGTTAGGCATCAGTAACATTTAAACAGATTTTAGGGCTGTTTATGGATAATAAACCCTAACTTTTCAGGTCTTTTTAGGGCTGCCCTTTGGGCTAATAACAGCTCCTTTGAGGTTGTAAAATCCAACCCATTTATTGGACTTCATTCAAACCAGATTTCCCAATATAAGCAAAGTAGTTGGTCGGTTTCTAAAAGCAGGGAATGAAGATGACAAGCAATTAAAAGTAAATAATGTTGGACCACAAGTCTTGAATAGTATTATCACGTTATCTAATTTTAAAATCAGCTAGATTGCGTAATGATATCGCCTAAAGTTCATAAGAAACTGGCAAAGGATTTATATCATGATGGTAGCTAAATATTGCAGACAAGAAAAATATGGAATAAAGAGTCAGTTCAAACTTCCAAGAAGAACCTATAAATCAGCATCTACAAGGCACCAATTTGAGATTTCCCCTACTGGCTTCTAATGAGGGGGAAGCGTTTTTTTCCTTCGAAAATCAATAAAAAGCACTCCATCATTTCGTTGTGGCAATCAGCAACATATATATAAAAGCATAAACCAATATAAGTCAAATTACGAAGTATTTCAAACGAAAAACAAGTCAATAAATCCACAATAAACCATAACAAACAGATCCTCACTCCACAATAAACAAAATCAAACAAAACATCACTCCAACTCCATAAATGTTACAAAACCCTAAATTCGAAACTCTCTCAACCATCAAAAATCGTCAAACAATTTCAAAACATCCGATTGACCATGACAGACCTTCCAAATGGCGACCAGACGCCAGTGAAATCATCGGTTATCTTTACGAGGGGGCCGCTAGTTTCGGAGGGGGCGGGGGGTCGATGGAGACGCAGCGGATCTTGCTGGCGAAGTCCAAGGAGTCGTGGTTGAGGAGGAATCCGGCGGGGGGAAGGGGGTGGGAGGGGTGTGCGTGAGGGGACTCGGAACGCGGACTTGGAGGGGCGAGAGATGGAGGGAGGATCGGAGGAGAGAGGACGGCAGCCTCCGGGAAGCCATGGTTAGAGCGAGAGGGGAGAGAGAGAGTGTGTGTTTGCTCTGATTCACCTTGGCTCTGTTATGTGAGCGTTGATTTAGAGAGACGGTTTTAAAAAAAGAGGGGAAGCCAAAAATTTTGAGCCCAATCACACGAAGTCGTTTTGATAAACAAAAACGGCATCGTTTTTAGCACCGGGAAAAAATTTAAAAAGTAATCAAAACGACGCCGTTTTATTTCAAACGGCGCCGTGTTAATTAACGTCAGGAGCCTTCAGGGAAAATACATCTAGAGGATTTAACCCCTTTATTTGAGTGAATTTGATTTTTAGAATTCGAATATCTTTTAATATTTCTAAAAAATGCGTTCTCTTTTGAAAAAATTCTAAAATAAGTGCGAAAACAACCAAAACAACCAAATATTTGAAAAGTACTCTGTTTAAATAATTTTGAAAATTAAACTAAGTAGAGTGAGGTAGAATCAGGCACCCAAAAACAAGGTGTGGCCCAGTACATTAATTTATGCTAAATCCTATAAATGACAACTGAAATTTTGGTTGCCTCTCCATGGCAATTGTACTCAGAAGGACCATTTACCTGAAGCCCATTTTAATGGTTGTTTTTTGCACAAATCAGAGAGAACGAAAAGTTAATACCCATAGGCCACTCCAGAGAGCTAGGATGCTATATTTCTGACCAATGCAAAATACAATACATAATCTTAAAAGGAGGGGGGTTACACACTCCTTTTGTTCAAAATCTTTCTGAAACTGTTCCAAGACAAATTAGTAGCAAGAGACATGCAAAACTTCACTGAATCGAACCAAACCCGTAGCCAGTGAGGGTTTATGATCAAAAATTGCAACATCACCAGCCACAACCATAACATAAGAGACAATAAAAAAATACATAAAAAGAACTCCATATCCTGAAACACCGTCATCTCCTTCTTTGTCCTTGTCTGTTGCATTGTTGATGTTTGGTGGGTTTGACTGAAACTGTATTAATGCGAGGCACACAAAGCAGGAATTTCCTGTAACTACTTTATTGACGTTGAGAACTGGGTTATATTTGGCGTTGCAACATGACAAGTTGGTTGTGTGCACACACTGTGAGACTGCCAAGCGTGTAATTCAATCAATTGAGGAGGTATCTTGCGAGCCATCAAAGATTATAGGAGAGATCCAAACTTGAGATCTGCTTAACTTGAGAACGGTGCTGGAATGTGGATCAGGTAGATTATTGGCGGGAAAAGTTTAGTGCACGGAGTTTGCCCAAATTCCAATGCCCAGGTGGATTTCACCAGTCAAGTGGTTTGCAAAGAGAGAGATCAATTTTCCTGAAATGTAATTAAGAATAAGGCTTTATACGCATAATATCCATGATTTGTCATGAACCCACTGGTATGTAACAGTCTTTATTTTGCTATCTTCAACCTCGCTAATATATTTTTCTGTCCAATACATTGAGACCACAGAATGATATAGACAAACAGACCTCCGTCCAAATAAGATATTAGACTGATGGCCTTAAAGGGATTCACTAAAGCAAGAGGACGAGACCATAAACAGTTATTTTCGGAAAGGTCAACTATGCTTAACTTTTTAAATTGGATCTTACTCGGATTTCGCTTCAAAAATGATTGAATTTTAGAAAGAATGCCCAACTCAGAAAAATTACAATCCCAACCAGGAATGGTACCCGTGAATTTGTTTTACAAGAT
>VIGQ01001228.1:85000-89508 GCA_009663005.1 Actinidia chinensis | reverse complement strand
TGTCAGATGGACCACCTTGAAGACATTAGATTACGCTCCAATGGGGCAGGAGGGGGGAGATTGTTGGTGGTTCCAGCCCAATTGAAGAGGCCCAGCCCCAAATGGAAGCTCAAGCCCAAATATGGAAGTCCAGCCCACTATGTGGCCCAAAGACCAGTGTCAAGGACCCACAAAAGGCCCAAGCCCCACTAAGGCCCTAAACCCAATAACCAAGGCCCAAGCCAAAGTCAAAACTTCCTTTGAAGTCGTAAATGGTGGCTTCTTCCTTTGCTGCTTGCAGCCATTTGAGTCTTCATTTGTGCTGTCTTTCATTGTCAAGAATGGAGGCTTCACATCCTCTATATAAGGTTGCGATCCTAGATAGAATGAGTGTAGGGGTTTTGCTGAGATGTGGGGGCAAGAGGCTAGGGGTGCACAGCAGTGTGCTATGTGCAGGGCTGGCAAGAGGGGGGCTAGAGAGTAGAGTGGCTGAGAGGAAAGAGGGAGAGATGCTGAGAAAGGGTTGTAAGGCTGGGAGAGAAAATGAGGCAAGCTAGAGGAGAGACTGTGAGAGTGTGATTGAGTGCCAGGTAAGTGAGTGGACGTGTGATCTACTTCCTTGTATTCATTGTAATCTGTTCGATTAATGGATTATTGATTCCTCGTCATGGACGTCAGCAGATTGGCCGAACCACGTAAATCTATTTGTCTTGTGTGTGTGTTAGATATGCGATTGGTTGATCATTTGGGCACAACAAAATGGATATCAATTGTTGGGAAAACACTAATGCGGAATGCTATTCCAACCATAATGAATCGGGGAGGGATGGGGAATGATAACATAGACACAAACAAGCAATAAGAAACAAACAAAAGAGAGAGAGAGATTCGTGGTTCAGCCAAATTAACCCTACGTATACAGCCCATACCGAAATAACAATCCACTAAAAACAAAGTTTAGAATTATAATCTTCTTCTCACCCTTCCTCTCTCTGAGCCGAGATATATTCACAACTACATCTTTTCTCCTAGATTTACACAACTATATATATAGAAAAGTAAAGGAAGAGTCAAAATAAGACATCGAGGAAGACTTGAATCAGCGCAATCAAAGACTTTGACTCATCCCAGCCGCAATCGAAGACTAAGACTTTGACGCATTGGGTGTCAGTGTGGAGCCACAATCTACAACACTGTCAGGCTCCCATACCGAAACAATCTCTCACTTAGAGAGACCCAATAATTGACCAACATACGGGTAAACAATCTCTCTCTGTCTTGCTCTTTCATCTCGTGCATCCCCAGTCCTCTTGCCTTCTCACATCTCTAACCCACAACACTTCTCTCTACTCTAGGATCGCTCCTTATATAGAGGAGGTGGAAGCCTCCATTCTTGACATGGAAGACAGCAGCAAATGAAGACTTTCAAAATGGCTGTAGCAAGCAAAGGAAAGAAGAAGCAACCATTTAAGCTAAAAGGAAGCTGTGACTTTGGCTGGGCCTTGGTTGATTGCTTGGGATTTTTGTGGGGGGGGGCTTGATATGGGTTGGGGCCCATAGGGGCTGGATTCATCTTGGGCTTGAGCTGCCCATTGGTCTTGCGTCTTACAATTGGGCTGGACCACAAACAATGAACTAGGAGCAGCAAGAGCGGTTGTCCACATGGAAATTCGAAATCAGCCAAGACGAGTCTCCTCAGATAAAAGCTCAAAGATAGCCTGCTTAGTGTAGGAAGAGAAGGCGATGAAGGCGCGAGCTCGAACCGGCTCATATGTATCAGAGAGCCTATGCGAAATGAGAATCAGATGCGCTAATCCGATAGGTGGCAAACAAAGCGATCAAAAGTACTAAACCCACGTAGGCTCAGGCGGGGAGTCAACTTGGTCCTTATATAGAAAAATCTGAGGCAAAGAAAAGAACTGATAGATGTCAGGTTCCTGTGTCTGTCGACATGAGAGAGGTCAGAAGTGATACTGACACAAGCCAGATCAACAGTAAATATATCTGTGGCCAAAAAATCCCAGGATGGCAGTGAACAGTATCAAATCTTCCAAACTGTAGGGTAATGAGGGGATATAGGTATTACGGAATCCATGTGAATTTGATGATTCCTAATATCCCGCTCTTCAAGCCGCACAATGTACTCAAATGGTTGTCCCAGCCAGAGACCCTGAACCGTTTGCCTCAATATTCCAAGACATAACGCCAAAGTTCCTTACTTGAGGAAAATGACATCGCGCCTGAGACCATCAGGGTATATAAATTTGGACTTTCAGAGTGATAACAATATCTAGGCGCCTCGATTATCCATTAATTTCCAAACGTACGGAGAAATAGATGAAAAAATGGTACCATAAAAATAAAAGATACAGCAGTAACGAGAAGAAATAACAAAAATGGAGTCCAAAAAAACAGCTTCAGAGGCTAAAATTAGTCAAGGATTAGGAACCTGGGAAAAGCAGGGATGATGAAAATGGCCGCGTTGACTGACGCAAACAGCTTGAGTGGGCAGACGTGCTAACGTGGGAAACTGACAGGTCAGCGTTGAGGGGCCAAAGTTGCAAAGTGGCATGGCTGGCGTGCGATACTAACGTGGGCAGTGCGATTGGATGTGACGTGGTAGTGACGCAGGTACAAAGGGCAGAAATGCTGACGTGAGACTGCCTAGACGTGTGATGTGGACAGATAGTCTAATGACGTCAAGAGGGCTTGACGTCACGTAGCACGTGTGACTCACAGTAGATGACGTTGTTATAGGACAGGGGTGGCGTCACTAGGGAGCGTGTGGGTCACTCACTGAGAAGTACATCTCGCACGTTTTTTTTAGGCGGCGCGGTGTGAAGGTGTGGTTTATGGTGGTGTTTTTGGCTCGGCTGAACTCAGAACACCACGAGGAGGAACACAATGGTGTTGAAAAAATCTTAGATCTAACCAGATTTTTAGTTGGCCGACCGAATATAGGGAAAGAGAGAAAATCAGATGTTGCCCGCAGAACTTAGAGAGTTTTGAGAAAAAACTATCTCTCTCGTTGGAGAATTCCGTTTAGATAGAAATGTAATGCTCCTTGTGAGCCTTATATCTTGATTTACAGCTATATACAGAACTATCTATCACGGTAACAAGAAGACTTTTCTTTGACATTATAAATGGTAAGCTAATGGCTGCTTTAGAAGACTTTTTCCTTAAAATTAGCGGCATGACTGCCTTTAAAGACTTAAAATGCCACCAGCTAATGTTGCTTTTTAGAAGAATGTTTCCTTTAATATTCGTTGGCAGCTTTAGACTTTTCCTTTGACATTCCCCCTCAAATTGTGCTGGTGAATCCACAGCACAATTTGCCATAACAAGGAAATTGATGAAGGCGCTGAAGTGTCATGCCTTTGGTGAAAAATCCGCAAATATTCCCTTTTATCTTCGGACATCATGTTTTTTTTTCCACTTGTTTTAGCCAGTATGAGCTTCGTTCCTATCGTTGAGGCAAGTAATAACCCCTTGGCAGCAAGCTATGATGAGGAACTACTGCTCTTGAGAAAGACTCACCCTGGGGACCATGTTGATCTTCCTCTTGGCAAATCTACTATGAGGTCGCTGGGTTTATAAGATCAAGACTCGATCTGATGGTAGTGTGGAGTGATTACAACCTCGTCTGGTTAGCTAGGGTTTACTCAGAGTATGAAATTGACTATGAGGAGACTTTGTCTTGTTGCTAGGCTTACCTCTGTCATGAGGTCTTCTTGTTGCTGCTGCTACTCGTAGTTTCGCCCCTATGTAGTGATATGTTAAGAATACGTTTTCTCAATTGGTGAGCTGACTGAGGAAGGTTATATGAAACTCCTCCTGGGTTCTTCTCCTCATCACATTAGGGGGTTGCTCGTCGTGTTCTAAATGTCTTAAGCAAGCTCCAAGTGCCTGGTATGCCAAGTTAGTTCTACCATCTATGATTCTTGGGCTCCTCTGCTAGTTTGCTTTATGACTTGCTTCTCTTTTAGTCGTCAATCTGCTCATGGCATTGTATTATATTCTATATGTGGGACAATATGATATTACAGGAGATGAGACTCATGGTATATCTGAGCTTAAGGACTTCCTTCATCGTCACTTTGAGATGAAGACCTTGGTCCATGGAGCTTACTTTCTTGGGTCTCGTTCATCGGGTTCTACTAGAATTCTTTTACGCGGCCAAGTATGCCTCAGGAATCTTCTTACCGTTGTGGACTTTCGATTGTAAGACTGCCTCTACTCCTCTGGAAGCTAATGTTCGACAGACTTCTCTTGATGGTGAAGTTATCTGAGCTACCCTATATAGAATAGACACCCTCGTTAGCAGCCTTATTTATCTGACTTAACTAATCCTGACATTACTCATGTGGTTCATCTTGTCAGCCAGTTAGTTATGTTCTGCACCTCGCTCCCCACTCACTATGCTGCCGCTACTTCCATCCTCCGGTATATGTCAGGGCACCTCTTTTTATTGAGTTGACGTTTCTCCCAGCCAGGTCCTCTCTCCAGCTCCATGCCTACTCTGATGC
>VIGQ01001228.1:72500-80000 GCA_009663005.1 Actinidia chinensis | reverse complement strand
TCCCATGAAGTTCAATTATGATAACTAAGACCAGCTCCAACGTTTCAGTCATTTTCGTCGAAGCCAAAGTCATTGTTTTTAGTTCGGTTGGCCGTTCTTTTTGTGGTAAGGACAACAGGATTCTGGGCGATCTTCTCTTCTACCCTGCTCGCCAATCCTATATTCTGCGAGCACTATATTTCTCGCATTATCTGAGTACGTAGGCTTCCTTTATAAATATATCGTTCTTTTGCACTATGCATGTTGCTCAAATACAGAATTTTTTGATACTTCCACAAAAACTACTGGTGGGTTGCTGTTTTTGGGCGATGGAACTCTATGTCAAATTCACGGTTTTGGGAATTAAAGATGTAAAATATTTGGGATGGAGTGGTTTGTTACTTTGGGTGGTCTGCTAATGTCCCGAATTTACCAATGATCTAATTCACCACTAGCTGGATTAATTTCATTAGGTACCTGTATTTGTTTCCGGCGGTAAGGTTCCTGGTGAAAAGAGAGCAGTGAAATTGTTGTCTTGGCTGATTGGCAAAACTATTTATTCGCGAAGGTTTGGAAACGATGTACAAGGAAATGGGTACCCAAGGGTGATTCTTTTGGGCGGTGAAACCAAGTCAAAACGTTTCTAAGTTGGCAATATTTGTGAGAGTGTAAATTCCTGTGCTGGAAGGATGGTCAATGTCTTTCTCTCATTACAATTAATGATTTGGCACTGGGACAGCTACACACATGTTTTGCCGTGTGGCTTTTCAAGTTTGTTGGACCAAACTTCTTAATCGGATTGTATGTTTTCCGTTTCTTGCTTGGTGGTGGCATAGAATTCTCACCAATGTAGAGATTGTTGGGATGGTTTATTCTCAATGAAATTTGAATTGGGATGTCCTGTTCCCTAATGGGTTGGTTGGCCCTTTTTTTAGGTCCTAGTGTTCTTGATTTTTAGGCATGCTTTGGTGTTCAAATGCCTTCAATCCATAATTTTTCGTTAAAAAACCGTTCTTGTTGATTATTTGGCTCCCTTCTAGAAAGACCCACCCAAAGTCTTCTTTGTCCTGCAAAACCCATCCAAGTCATTCTTTACTGCCATCCATCAAAGTCCTCTTTTGTTGCTGCAAGTCTCAAATAGCAGCCCCTAAGCTTCGTTCTTTTCTCTCTCTGCCCCTTATTCTTCTTTTTTGCGGCTGAAAACTCTATTCTGCAGGGCTAGAAAAGAGAGAGAGGAGAGGTTGATAAATGCAGAGGAAAATTGGAGAGATCAGTGAGCAGTTTGAGAGAATCTCACTTTTGTATTTGTAGTTTGTTTTCTTTCTCTCCATATAAGTCAAATTGCTGCACCCGAGGACTAGGCAACATGGCCGACCTCGTAAAATTGTGTGTTTGTTTTTTGGTGTGTGTGACGTTTTTTTTCCGCACAACCATTGGTATCAAAAGCCAAAATCGGCGTTTCGGACCTCTGTAGAAGTGGTCGCAATTGATTTCGATCGCACCCTTGTTCGTCTCCTCCGACGAAACTCCATCATCAAACCGCTCGAAATCGGACTCCGAACTATGCTCACCCGAGTTTCGTTTAAAGTCGGTCCTCTGTTTTTCGCGTCTCTGTTTCTCGTCCCTCTGTTTCGCGTCTCTGTATTCCGAGAAGACAACTATTCATTGGTACATAACATTCAACCCCCCTTAATTTTTCTGTTATTTATATTTTGGTCCTTAAAGTTTTAATAATTACAGTTTGGCCCTGTATTTTTTTGATAATACATTTGTAGTCCCCCTGAAGTTTCAAAAATTACAGTTTGGTCCCTGTGATTTGCAATTACAGCTTTGGTTCCCAGGAGTTCTAAATTTTGACAAAGTGGCCTCATAGTTTCCCTGATTTTGACAAATTGCCCCAGAAGCTTTGGATTTTTTAGTTAAGCCCTTCGTAAGTTTTGTTTTCTTCCCCAAATTTTCCAGCATTCTCGACTCATCCCGTTTGGGTCAAAATTTCCTATTTTGATCACCAATATATCAGTTTGGGTGGAGGTATTTTTAGATGGAGAAGAGAAAACCACTAGCACTTCCCTAGCACTGTTCTTTCCGGTAGCTCTGGCAGAGACTCACAAATGTCCAATTCCAAATTTGAAGTTGAAAAGATTTGATGGACAAATTAATTTGGCATGTGGCAAGTGAAGTTTTGATGTCCTAATTCAACAGGAATTTGGATATTCTCTGGAGGTCTAGCCAGATGAAATGTCAGAAAAGATTGGGCGAAATTGATCGCCAAGCTTTGCGGTACGATCAGACTTTGTCTTGCAAAAGACCAGAAGTACTTTGTTATAAGAAGACCACAACAAGGGAGGTTGTGTGACAAACTTGAAAACAAGTACATGACAAGAGCGTTTGAGAATCGCTCTATTGGAAGAAGAAGCTCTTCGGTTTCCCATTCAAGCAAGGTACGTCAATTCGATAACATTTGTACCTTCTTTTCATAAAAATTTTTGTCAGATTTGCAAAATTTAGACGTAGAAATGACGATGAAGATAAAGCCTTTTATTGTTAAATGCCTTGCCTGATACGTATGAGCATTTGACCTACTACTTTGCTGTATGTAAGATGAATTAAGTTTAACGCTGTTTTCAATGTCTTTGATGACAAACGGGTGAGAAAGAAGGATCAATACGCTCACACGGGAAGCAAGTTCAAAATGCAGTACAGCAAGGGGTAAGGTACAGTACCCGAAAATCTGGAGGGGATATGGAATTTCGCTCAAAATCAAGGGAAAATCATCCGAGAGACCGGCAGCTCCAAAGGATGAATGTGCCTATTGTCATCAGAAAGCCCACTGAGAAAAGATTGTCCAAAATAAAAGCAAAGACCAAAGCGAACATAGCCCATGAGCAGTCGAGAAAGATGCACTGGGCATTTACTATTCTTTGTCTGCTACCATTCTGACGAATGGATCTGGATCTGGTTTGGTCCTATCATATTGTCCCACAGGGAACTGGTTCTCGAGCTTCGAGAGCTCGATGGATGATTTGTTCTAATGGGAAATGACAACGCCTGAAACGATGTAATTGGCACAATCATTGAAGATGTGTCAGTGAAACCGTCAAGGTTCTTACTGATGTTCGCTATTTACCCTGATTTGAATAAAATTCATTCCTTGGGAGATTTTTGATTCGAAGGGGGAACAAGATGTATCTTGGAAGGTGGAGTTATGAAAGTTGTTCGTGTTGTGCTCTTTTGTTCTGAAGGGCCACTCGTAGAGGGGAATCTCTCCTTCCTTGATGGAGTACTGTCACTGTGGAGAGTTGCTATCTCCACAGTTCAGACTGAATCATACACTCTTCTTCCAAATTAGGCATATGCGGTTGGGGCATACTGGAGAAAATCTTTGCAAACTTTGTACGTCCCACGGATTTCTGAAAGTAGCTAAGACTGGAAAAATTGAATGCTGTGAGCATTGTGTGCTAGCAAGCAACAATGGTGAAGTTTGGCACGCAAGTCCATACTGAAGGCATCTGGATTATGTTCACATCTGATGTTTGGGGCCTCTAAAATGCATCTTTGGAGGTTTCACGACGCTATTTGTACCTTCGTTATGACCTTTCCAGAAGATTTTGGGTAACACGATGCGGTCATCAAGGATGAAAGTCCTTGAAATCTTCTTGAATGGAAGAAGATGATCGAAACCCAGACTGTGTAGAAGATCAAGAAAGCTCAGATCTGATAATGTGTAGAATATCGGTCAATCCTTTCTTCGATGTTTGTTCCAAAGACGGGAATTGTCAGACATTTACTATTAAGGGCACACCGCACAAAATGGTGGCAGAAAGGATGAACCGCACCTTAGTAGATAAAGTGTTCGTTATTATCTGCAATGCGGTTTACAAAGCATTTGGGGCAAAGCAATACACTATGTCCGCACACCTCACCAACCGCCTTTTCCTTCCACACTATTGAAGGACAAACTCCTATGGAGGTAGGGTCGGAAATGTGGTTTCTGTTATGACAGATGTAACATATTTTGGATGTCCTGCATACTTTCATTTAAAGGAAGATAGTTTGGATCCCAGAGCGAAGAAAGCTACTTTGAGGCTTTAGCACTGGGTAAAGGATACAGACTATGGTGGCCCTTAACGAAAGAAGATCGTAACAGTCGGGATGTTACATTCGATGAGTCTGTGCTGATGGAGAATTCTGAGAAAGAAAATTAGTCCAATATCCACCCATACAGGTGGAAGCTTGTGAGTCCCTGTATTGCCGACTAAAACTGTTCACAGGTGATTTCCTGACTAGGAATCTGATGAGATCGACACTACACCAATTTGAAAGAGTCCTCAATCTCACAACTCAGCAAGAATCTATCGCGACGAGTAGCCACAACAAGTGATTCGTAGACCGCTCGATATACTATACTGTTGGCATTGCACTTCCAGGATTGAGGGAGTCCCCGTGTACTTACAAGATGCACGTGCAGGGGACTGAAAAATCCACAATGGAAGAGGGCCATGGATGAAGAAATTAAGTCGCTTCACAAGAATCATAACTTGAGGTGGTCGAGCTGCCCCAAAGGAAAGAAAGCGATCGTTTTGCAAGTGGATATATGGCAAAAGGAAGCTACTCCATGAATCAGATTCAAAGCTAATTGGTGGCTAAGTCTACGCACAGAAGGAAGGAATAGACTATCACATGTATTTTCTCCTGTTGTGAACAGCGTCTATGCGCATTTTGCTAGCTTTGGTTGCTCAGTTTGATCTTGAGTTTCTCAACTCATGCAAAACCGCTTTTCTAATTGATATTTGGCAGAATAGATTTACATGTCACCCACAGCCAGCTGGGTTTTCCAGGCCTGGAAAAGAACATTTGGGCCATGTCGGTTAAATAAGTCTCTCTATGGTTTGAATCAGCTCCAAGACAGTGGTCTAAAGGTTTGGGGGGGGATTTGTTTCATGGACGAGCATGGGTATACACGGAGTCATTTTTTATACAGTTGTGTTAATTTTCGCAAACTCCATGATGGTTTCCATTATTAGTTGCTCTTTATGTGGATGACCTGTTAATTGCATCTAAGAGAAGGTGGAGATTGACCCGATTGAAAGCTCAACACATTTCGGGAATTGTATATGAAGGATCTTGGGCGAAGCCAAGAAATTTTAGGCATGTATATTCAATAGAGACAGGTGAAAGGTACGGTTTGGTTTACTCAATCTCAATATCTGAAAAGATTTTACATAGGATTTAGAATGGAGATGTCAACTAAAACCTGTTAGGAAAACACCCTTTGGCTCCAACTTCAGAGTGAGTGCTCTATGTCTCCCTCCGCGCACAGAATGATGATCGAAAGCATATGGCGAAATTTTCCTTAGCCCCTAATGCTGTTGGTGCCTTGATTGTCATGCAATGGTTTGCACAGGCAAGATTTTCACATCGTAGTATGGTCCAGCAGGGAGAATGCCTGACCCAGGAAAGAGCATTGGATGGCAGTGAAATGGATTTCTGCGATATATCCATGGTACATTGATTGGGTCTAAAGGCCTCAAAGAGAAGATAAGGTTGGTCATCTCTCAGTTGGGTATGTTGATTCTGACTATGCCGGGGATCTTGACAATGCGCAGATCCACCACTGGTTATGTGTTTCACTATGGCTGTGGACCGTATTTTGGGCGATCGACTTGTCAACTATAGTTGCTTTTTCTCACTGAGGCAGAGTAATATGGCAGTAGCAGAAGCCTTCAAGGAAGCTATCATCTGGGCTTCATGGTTTGATAATGTTTGGGAATTGATCCGAATCATGTTGATGTCTCTGTCGACAGTCACAGTGCACTTTGTTTGGGGGCTAAGAACCATTCATCATTACCCGCACTCAAACATATTGATTGTTAGGTTTCATTTATTCCGAGAAATTCTGAAATAAGGAATGTACTTTTGAGAAATCAACCCGCACTAAGACAACCCTGCGGATCGGTTGACAAAGGCGTATCTGGAATCAAGTTTAAAATTGTTTGGACTTGATCAATATTTCGACAGCATTTCGCCTAACGTCGCATTGGTGCAGCATCACTCAGTGGGGAGAAGTTTCGCAAGGGGGAGATTGTTTATTATTGGCTCGCTTCTAGAAGACCCACACAAATCCTTTCCTTTGCTGCAACCCAGCCAATCATTCTTTACTGCCACCATCAAGTCCTCTTTTGTGCTGCCAAAGTCTCAAATAGTCGCCCCTAAGTCTTCTTTTCTTCTTCTCTGCCCTTCTGTCCTTCTTTTGCCTGCTGAAAACTCTATTCTGGCAGGCTATAAAGAGCGAGAGAGAGGTTGATAAATGCAAGAGGAAAAATTGAGAGATCAGTGAAGAGAGTTGAGAGAATCTCATTTTGGTCTTTGGTTTTGTTTTCTCTCCATATAAGTAAATTGTTGCGAACCCGCAACCAGACTCCCACCCGAGACGTATGCAAAATTGCCGACCTCGTAAAATTGTTGGTGTTGTGTTTTGGGGGGTGTGTGTTATCAGTTTGTTTTTTTTCCCGCACAACAGTTCTATATATACCAGGATCTGTATGCTAAGGAGACACGGGGGTCATACACGGCAATTTGTGTGTGACAAGTTTGTGATCAAGTGTAAAGGTTATACTTGGTGAGAGTGAGTTCTTGTATGATTGATGTATAAAAGGGTTGGGTGTGGGTCTTTCATACTCACGCACTTATACAAATTAATTCTTAACAGCCCCAGAACGGGATCCTTCCGTTTAGTGGCGTGTTTATAGCCCAACCACGTAAAATCTTGTGTCTCTCTTCATTTTGTTTTCCACCGTACTTCCTTGGTTGTGATTGTGATTGGTTGTTGTGAATCTCGGCGTTTGGGTGCTTCCTCAACAGAAAGGTTCTGATTATCTCTCTTACATCCGCTGTTGTCTCCGCTAATTGTAGACCTACGCAAGCAGTGGTTCTTTAATTCGTTTCCTACCTCACGCTTACTTGCGCTCCTCAACCAATGTATAGTTTTGCTAATAGTTGCCTCGATAGCAGCACCGGGAGCCACGATTATAATTGTAACTGGTGCCATAGGGAACCTCACCCCTGTGAGGATCTTTTGCGACCAGAGGAGAGAACATCTATTGAAGAAGATTTGTGATCTGATTATCTTCCGACCTGGTGTTCTCAGCTGATTATGTAAAATTACTTACAATCCCCTCTCTTAATCACCTCCTCTCTCCAGTAGTTCTTACTTGTTTCCATGACACAGCAAATTCCATTTATAATTAAAGTTAAAAGAGAGGTTTATGAAAATCATGAGAGAGCCCCACCACGCTGGCTGTTGATCTGAGTATCCTACCTATGAACTTTTTTGAATGAATCTCTTCGAGTGGCCTATGGCTTGGCATGGCATATTATGTATGAGTATGAATGTACTCATGCGGGTAATGAATTTATAATGCCCACTTGGATCGTTATGGCATGAGAAAATCAAGGCAGCAATTGTCCCAAACGAGTATGTGGTTTTGCCCCATTTTGGCCCTGCAGTGATTAAGTACATAC
>VIGQ01001228.1:62500-65000 GCA_009663005.1 Actinidia chinensis | reverse complement strand
TTGGCTTTACTTCATTTGATTTTCAGAGGCTAGCTCGCCCCTCTCTTGGGAAAATTCGTCCCAAGGAACTGTATGCGGCAATGTTTCCCACTGGTCCAATGGTCAGATAGGCATTATGATGGTGCAACGTAATGGGGGGGGGTCTTGGGGGGGGGCGGGGGGGGGTGAGGCACATCATCCATCATCTCCCACTTGATCAAACCATAGATGATAAACCATAGTTTTTTGATTAAAGTGATACATAGTTGGGACATGATATTCTTGGTATGAAAATGTGTCCATGCCAAACTTTCATATGTTTTTTTTCTGGGATATTCACAAATCGGCCTGAAACTATGAACGGCCGTAACATGCCCACGCGGTTCTAACCAACATTTGACGGCAGTCGTACAGCTGTTACTCCCATGTCGGCAGCATACTCCAGGAACTTCAATTCACCGATTTTGAAGGCCAGTATTCAATTCAAAAGTGGGGAGTGTAGTCCGAAACCAATTCACATTGACGGACTTCAAACGAACACATTCCAGGGGTGACCTGCGTGAGATTTTCGTCAAGTCTTCCTCTTAAAGACTTTCATACTATGCAGTTATCCTCCGACACAAATTAGCAGCGGAACTTTGCACGGGAACGCTAAATATTACCCGTCTCAGATGGTGCAATCCCGATTCACAACCAAGTGAACTGTAACATCATCTATCGTTAGGTCCTATACATTTTGTCGATAGAATTGTTATTTCACGTCTCCTGTATCGTCCCACGATGCATTAACCAGGTAGCCAAGCTACCCAGTAAATATTAATTCAACGCCACATGCTCTGAATTCAGAGGACAACCTTTGTCTAGGGTGGCCACCATCTCGACCACGGGGATCTAGGAGGACCTTCATTTCACCCCTTTCCGAACTTTATTTTCAATATAAGATAACTAATGTGTCTACAGGACACTTGTAACAGCCACCACAACGGTGGCTGATTTATCCCCATCCACACTTAAACCGACGAATGGGAGGGGTTGCATGCATGCGTACGTACTCAGCTTCCATTTTGTGACTTTGCAAACACAACTTTGTTTCCTGTCAACCAAGAAATGTGTTCTGCGATTAGGAATACATACCCGATCGGGGACTTGCTATAGCCACGTCACTGCGAAAATATGCGCCAGTATGCCCTATTACTACAGATCACTCAATCCAAAACACAGTTCTATACCTTGGTGCAAATCTCTGAATATCCATTGCTGCCTGCCTAATGTTGGCTTCATGGATTTAGATGTCAATCTGATTTTATCCACTAACTTGACAAGATAAGGCTTGATGGTCATTGCATAGGCATATTTCAATCTCTGCAGTTTCTCGTTAGTTTTGAGGACACATTAATTTATGGAGATTTTTCCCTCACCGATACGTGTGCTCAAAGGTTTACAGGATTCATCTGAATCTCTTCTCCAATACTTCTCTCGATCGAGGTCATCATTTTCATTCGCTCTCTGACCTTCAAATTCACAAACATAGATGCTGGCCCCATATCTTCATTTAAACCTAGATGCCAATAAGGTTTTAGTTCTAATTCTATATTTGGCAATTGCCAGCTAAACAATATATCATCTAAAATACCGTAAATTGCTAAGTTGTCAGTAGCCTCAGGTATAGACACAAGTGATCTACCAGACTCGTGAATAGCCATTCTTACTCTGGCTACCATTCTTGACGATTGCTCGAGTCGTACAGGTATTCTTTCAGTCAGTTTCGCCTTAATTTAAATCCAACTATTCTCCCGGTTCCGCTTCACCTCATTTTCGAAAATACTCAAACCAACCGGACTCTCAAAGTGGGCAAGTTCCACCATAGAAACATTTTGTAGGAAAGAGGAGACCAGCGTTGGCGAACTCTTTGCCATGAGTCTTTGACGAACATGGTCCCCAACCCATCAGTCTCTTCCATGCAATTGCTATAGTATTTGCAACGTCAATTGTTATTTGTGTGCGAACTTTACACCCGTAGTTGTCTTTCATGTGGTGCAACATGGATGCTCTTGCCAAGGCATTGTCCTCATCTCACTTTTCCCTTGCCGAAGATCGTCCCTCTTGATCCTTTCCTTGCCAATTGGGCGCACACAATGAAAGACAAATACTCAAACCAAACCTCTTTTTAAAATGTCAGCAGAGTTACATGGACTCGCTGTTTTGGGTGAAGTACCCGTGTTGACACAACGCAAACGGGTACGGGAGAGGGATTGGCTTGGAGGACTTCTCCTTGTATCTCTGCAGAGTTCGACCCGCTGAAGCCAGGAGATAGACGGTCAAGATGAGTTTAATGACAGATTGAAAAGGCGTCTACCAGAGTGAGCATTCAAGATCATGATCGGCAAAGAGATTAGATTGACCGAAGAGAGCGGATCTTCTGTCGAGTATGAGAGATGAAGATGTAGTCGAAGAAGATGAGTCGCTGGTGACCGAAGTTCACACGGATAGAAGGAGATGTTCATCATAACCCGACTTGGGG
>VIGQ01001228.1:57500-60000 GCA_009663005.1 Actinidia chinensis | reverse complement strand
ATTTAGTATCTAAAATAATAAAAATTAGAAAATAGGTCTTTAAAGCTAGGCGTTAGCGGGCAGGCGGAGGCCGCGCTAGGTGGGGGCCTAGGCGGCCTGGGCGGCGGGGGGCCTAGGCAGACGATTTTAGAAAGTGGTTGCCACCTTATATAGCCATGCTTTTGCTTTTGGAATAGATGAACCTTCTCCATTAACAGTTGATGACCAAGAAAACCAAACAAAAACCAGTTAAAGGATCCAACCCTAGGGAGTTTGAATTGAGTGAGTTTGATTATAGAAGTGGGCACCTATGGTGATGGTGAGATCACATCGTCCGTCAAGTTCGTACTCATTTCCTTCAAATCGTTTGACGCATAGTTTTGCAGCTCTACTCAGTTGCAGGTTTGATGTGAAAACTAAGAAAACACTCCGGTCAGAAACTAAGAAACCAGCAACGATCATATAAAGGTTGTGACTGTAAAAAAAATTATTCAAGCGGACTTACAGAAACATTGACAGATGAATGGCATACGACGAAAACCTCTTACTGAGGGTGACTTCTCTCTTTGCAATTTGAATACATAAAAATACAGACATCATTACATAGGAATTACGAAATCGTAGACCCTTAGAGAACATTCCCCAAGGGGGCCCTTCAAATTTTAGAATCGCAGCCCAACTTGTTGGAACAATAAAAAAAGCAAATGTAAATGGCGGAAAGCTATTTACAAGAGAATAAATGATGACCAGAATATGCAGATCACTATAACAAAGGCCACCAACGTAGCAACAAACATAAATAAAATCGATTAACTAAATAAAACAGCTAAGATTAAACATTATGGAGAAAACAAAACGGGATTTAAAGAGACAAGGGGGAACCTCTCGAAGACGTCTTCGACGAGAAGACAAAAGGGCGCTGAAAAAATCGGGAGCACAAACCGCCAAGCGTCTGATCCGCCCCTTGAAGCTCGGCCGATTTGCTTGGGTCGAATTGCTTTGTTGTTGTTGTTTGTGTTGCTGCGCTGCTGGGGATTTAGGAGGTAGTAGGTTTTGATGTTGCTGATGGGGTGATTAGGGATGGAATTAGGGTTAGGGTTGGGATTAGGATAGGGATTTGTTTTTGGGGGTTTTGTTGTGTTGATTAGGGGAGGAGCGGTGTTGAAGGCCGGAGGTTGAGAGAGCGTCGATGTAGAGGAAACCGAGAGCTAGGGCCTGCTGCTGTTGCTGCTGTTGTGCTGCTTTTGGAGTGTCGAAAAGAGAGAAGCGTTGTGTTGTTGTTTGCGCTTGCAGTAATAGAGGCTGCTGGGCCTACTTGCCTAGCATCTTCCATATCTGCCTCCTCCATAGCTCTTCCTCTCGGATCTACGGGGCGGGGTTACAAGTCGCGGATTCTCAAGGAATGGAAACCAAGAAGTCTGGAGGCGGAAACAAAAATACTGTATACAACAGGGGTGGGTTAATTTCATTTCATCCCCTGTACTATTGAGATTTTTTATTTATTTTCTCCCTCAACTATTTATGGAAGTCAAATTGACAATGATTGTCAGTTTTGTGCACGGGGGAAAAGCCGAATTTAAATCCTCTTCATTCCACTAACGAAATGAAGAGGTCCGAACCAATGTTTTAAGCGGATAGGATCGCCGGTTCAACCGGTTGAACCGGTCGATCGGCCGGAGAAACGGTGCGGTCAACTCCTTTTACGGTGAGTAGTGGACCGGACTGAACTGCGGCACCCGCGGGTCAACGACGAAACCCACAGTGACCGGGAACCGGTTTTTGACGAACCGGCCGGTAACTAGGAGAGGAAGAAGAGTGAGAGAGAGGAGGATTGTGCCGGTGGAGCGGAAGAAGAGTGAGGGAGGGGTGGATTCGGGTACCGTTGGTGGTGGATTCGGTGGGGATTCGATTCCGACGGTGGTGTGGACCCGGGAGAGGTGGTGGGGATTCGGTGATGTCGACTGTTGGGGATTCATTTACTAGCAATCGTGGTCGAAAATCTTGCGACGGATGGTGGCCGGCGGCGAGAGAGAAGAGTGAATCGTATGAGAGAGAGAGACGTGGACGGTAGGATTTAAAGAGCTCTGGAGTCTAATGAAGTCTGAATTCTATGAAAATATGAAGCGAGAGAGACGAGAGGCGTGAGGTGGGTGCGAATTGGGGTTTTACCAAAACAAAATTAAACTTTATACCCTAATAATTTTAATTAAAAATACACTTGACTCACAAGTTGAAATAATATAATTAGACCCCAAATCATAATTATTTTTATTTATTATATATTATAATAATTTTGACTCACGTTGATAGCGGTTCATACGCCCGTGGACCCACCGGTGAAACGGGAACCCGTGACCCGGTACCTTTTCGGTCAATCCGGTTTCAGGTTTTAAAAACATTGGTCCGAATTGAACCACATTAACAAAAAATAAAAGATTTGGATTTAGCTACACCAAAATTGGAAAATCTAAAATAATATTTAGTTTACGAAATTCTGAAAAACAGCGAGGAATATGTCAAA
>VIGQ01001228.1:5000-10000 GCA_009663005.1 Actinidia chinensis | reverse complement strand
TATCCAGTAATAAGCAGATATAGAGCTTCGTCAATCAGGCAAAGCTCTGAAAAGCTGATGCAGCTGCTGCATAAACAACCGCGGTGATCGAGAGTAAAAAACCTGAATAACGGACTCAGTAGTTGAAGGCTCACTAAAGGAGACTTCAGTCTTATCACCAAGTCAACAGGAACTACTGGTTCAAAAATATACTTCGATAATGCTCTTCGAAAAGGACAGTCAGCTCTAACAATTCTGTCGCCGTCTACCAAAACAATTGGAACTATAAGTGCAAAGAGTCGTGGGAATGGAAGGGAGATCTAACTTACCAGGTTCATGACAGGACAAGAACCCTATTCTATTCTCCAATTGATTACCTCATTGCGCCTGCCTCTCACTCCTATTTCTAATTAACTTTTCCACTGACAAAACGTGCAGTAAGAATTGTTTTATTAAACCAAACTAAAGAAAACAAATGCAGAAGGTGCACATTCTCAAACACAAACAAAGCGAAAAATCCTCAAAAGTGATTCTAACAACTTGGTTAGGTATTTTCTACAAGTACAATTATGGGCCCCAAGAAAGAACCGGGTAGAGAGTCTGGTCTTCTATTGGTTATCATCAAATTTTATCCACTACTAGGTGACAATATGCCACACACACACGTACAGAGAGAGAGAGAGAGAGAGAGAGGAGTGGATGGGAAATAAAAAAGAGCAAAATAAGGAGAGAGGAATATGAAAAAAATTACAGACGTAAAAAAAAGGATGGATAGAAAATGTAAAGGGGAATAGAAGCTGAGAAAAAGGGTAGAAAAACAGTCAACAGGCCCAAAAATAGTCCAAATGCGATCCAACCACCTGAAGCCTCACCTTCCCTCCTATCATATACAAATGAGAGTCCTATAATTGAGTTTATCCCTCTTAGTTGAGGATGATAGGGAAAATAAGACTGGATCAAAATCTAAACTCTAGTGCTTGTTCTCAAGGATGTGTTCGCATGCATAGCAACCTACTAAATTATCATTGCATGAATCCCCCCTCTAGGATAGACAAAAATAAAATGGGATCATCTATATCTTTCTTTGTTTTCAAGAAAATAACAACCAACAACACGCTTAACATAACCAAGAATTTCAATTTCAGAACTTTTCTTATTTACTGTCATCACAATGTTAATCATCTTATGATTCTTATCTGTAGGCTATTTACCCTAATAACATAAAAAGGAAATAACAAAAATTATCGTTGTCAAATATCAAAATAAACTCCTAATAAACAAAAATACTACCAAACATAACCAAACGACACTTATTGGCCCAAAAAGTATTGTTAGCAGAAGAGGCCTCCAAAGAGGATAGTTGCTCTCTAACCAATCAATGGTGCGTCACATCACATATGGAGTTTGATATCTTTATATTTTAAGGAGCATAGTTGTTGTTGATTACTTTATAACTCTATCTGTTTTGTTGTTGTTGCGGAACCCTTAAAGAAATGCTCCACTTATGTAAAAAGAACAAAAGGAGCCAAAATTCACAATGACTAAAACACGAGCTCCTATATGGCATTGTATTTTTATTTGAGATGTTCCATAAAAAAGCTAAGCTAGTGAACATTTCGTTATAAATATTAATTGTAGTAGATTTAGAGTACTCAAAACATCAAAACATTGAGCTATCATTGTACAATGCGCACTTGATATTTATTCATAAACCCTATGAAGCACCGACACGCCTAATAGGTTCCCATATCTGTGTTTGACATGTATGTGACACGGATACTCTAGTGACACGCCAAAACACGTATGGAACACGCCTGATGCCACGTGGCGTATCTCATTAATTTTATTATTTTTTCCATGGGGCCACGCCTGGGACATGCCAATGACACATTTGAGACACGACCGAATAGTTTTCACATTTTAATAAAGTTGTTTCGGGGTCAAAATGACCACACAACGGGCCACAAACTTAGTTTTATCAAGGAGAAACCCGGATTATGGTTAAGGAGAGACTAAGATGTAAGATACAACATGTGACAATTCTAACTCTCTTCTGATGTTGGCATGCTTAAGGTTGCAAATCTCCCACATAAATCAGAGATGGAGGTAGTAGCATTTACATATGATGGAGGTGATGGCTAAGGCAATGGTAAGGATGAGTGATGACTTGGTGGAACTTGAGTCCATTTGAAATTGGGAGGCAAAACCTTTTTTTGGTTGGCTTGTTAGTTTTGTCTAATGTTGACTTTTGGATGTTGAGTGTTGCTTGGATTGTATTGATGGTTATTGACCCTTAATGGTTTTGCTTGATTGTTGGGATATTGTATTCATACTTTGCCTTGTGTCTTGTGATTATTTTTTTTATGCATCATCTATTAATTATGTAGAATTAGTGTTATTTTCTACCAGTTTTGGTTGTTTAAGAATATAATATTTATATGGGTAGAAATATAAAGAAAATATTTTTTTTGCGTATCCTCGCTATATCTGTATTTTGATTTTTTGATAATTGTCGTATCCGTATCATCAACCAATGTTTTATGACTTTCTGCTTTTCTATCGTACTCATATTTTAATATACATACTAATGTGCAATATATTTACCAACTATGTTTTAGGGTTTACGGCTTATATTTACCAAATCCTGGCCTCGCCCCTACTTAAAACCATGAGCAATATTTTTTCAAGTTTTCCAGAAAGTTCAACAAACATGTAAGAGTCCATAAAAGATTCAACGTTGTTAACAAATTGCTCTTATCACTTTTAACATTGAGAAGGTGTGTGAGTGCATATGGAAGTTTGAAGACAATTATTAGGTGCTTGTAACTCGTTAAGAAGTAATAATCAAAGTTAGCCTGAACCATGAAGAATCGATAAGCTGATATATGCATTAATGTGATCCTTGGGTATTATGGTAGGATTAAATCTACAATAGCTTTGGGATTAATAAAGGTTTTGTTGGACCAAACTGGAGTTTTGATTATGTGATGAATTACATTTTTTATTTCTTTTAGCATAATGTTAAACTGAGAATGAAACTTAGGTGACATATTTATGGGTGACCGAGTAATAGGCTGGGAGGTTACTGGGTGTAATCTGTACGAAAATAAATGGTATTGGTAAATGGTTTGACCACGAGTTGACTACTAGTTTAATGAGTTTTTGATACTTCAATAAAGAGAAATATTTGAGGTCTTAGGGTACTATTAGTAGAGGATTTGGTTTTCAAGACATAGGAAAACTCAAGTTATACAAAATCTTTGATTTTACACCAATTGGCAATTTGTAACCATTGCAGTTGAATGAAATATATTGTTGACTTCTCTACAATAACAACATATGCAATAATAATATAAAAAAACTAGTATGGCACTTTATGAAGCTTTGTATGAAAGCTTTGGAAGCAAGGTTGACCAAAATAATAGATTAAGAATACAAGCCACCATCAAAAAGGTGAAAATGATTCAACATTGACTCCAGCGATAACGTGGAATGCGTACCCTCATTTTTTTCTTAGTTTATACTGTATCACATTGGTACCCAATATATACCTAGGTTATATCCCATCTAGAATAGTACTTTCTTTTATAATTAGATTGAAGAATTATTTAGCATCCGTTTGGAATTAAGCTTTCGTTAGTAGGTTCTTTAGTATAATGATATTAAACTTTGGTTTATACCGTACTTTTAGTATTAAAATGTGGATCCTCAATCAATTAGGCCATTTAACTATTTTTCATTTCGTTTACTAATCATTATACATAATCCATTACTCAAATTTATAAACTTTATTTTTTGCGGACGTTCACCACCCATACTTCTATTTTACTTTTTTTAGATTTTCCCTTGTAGACATACTGTGTCGTCCTAGTACCTGTACACATTCTTGATGTCGTACTAGTACGAGTGACATGATTTTTGAGAAGGCATTAGAAGGGCTTATCCATGTCTAAATTTCATCAAATTTGATTAGAACATTCCTTGGTATATATAGTTTCAGTGTCTAAAATTTAAACCTCAAATACCTTATCATTAATATCCACTAAATTCAACCATGTAGAGATGTCAGAACTGCCATGATTTTAAACAGATAACTGTTTGATTAAACCGATCCTAAATGCACTCTACAACACATCTAAGTTTCTAACACCTTTTAAACCATCTTTCATGCATTTGTTGCACCACTTAACCTATCAATAGTGTAGAAACTGAGGACTAAGGAATACCTTAGGTATAAATTCAAGTGGGAACCCTATCCAATTTCGTATTATTGACGTCCTAGGTTTTGGGGACGTGACACCAACATTTTAGGGATCCACCTCAACGTCGAGAATAAGAGATCTTGGTGGTCTTATTAGGTCAATCTATAAGGTGAGTGTGTTGTTTCATTAAGTGGAGATCAGATTATAATTGTTTGGTTCACATACTTGCGAATGTGATGTTTTCCTATTTCTGATAAATGTATGGTACTCTTTGAAAGATACTTGAATGGGGAACAAGTTGTTTGGAAATTCTATTGAAAGTGTGTTTTGCTATTCAAGAGCATGGCATGGTTTGCCTTGGGAATGAAACCCTAGCATGTTATCTGCAACGGGTAGGGTACATAAATTGTCTTCTCAATTTATAAAAGAAGGATATATAAATTGTCTACGCCGGCAGGTTATATAAATTGTCTGCTTGAGAAAGGTTCTACCGAGAACGGCTTAGAACCATTAGAATCAATATTAATGGATCTTTCCGTTCTAATATTGTATCCGAGAGTTATCAATATTTATCAAATCTCTTCCTATCTAACGGAAGGCTATTGGATCAAATGACAAAGATATTGTGGAGAAAAAGATGGCTTTTCCCGAATGAAATGCAAATTCGATTCAGGTAACAGAAGAAAGATTTCTCATTCCTTAGCCGGAAAGTTAAAATTTCTTGTTCTGAGAGAAGCACTTAAAGATTGAAAGAAAAAAGTCTATGGTTTTGTGAAAAGATATATCTTTTCTCATTACACTTATTTTTATTGGAAGGAC
>VIGQ01001227.1:45000-48132 GCA_009663005.1 Actinidia chinensis | reverse complement strand
TCACAATAATACGGTAACAAAATATTCAAATGCTTATTAGATCGACTTATTTAATTCTTTTGCGGACCTAGCCGCTCTTACTCCACAAACTAGTCTACCACGTGGGAAAATTTTATCCTTTTATACAGAGTTGAGTTTGTTGAAGGGTATATGAGTTCCATATACCTTTGCGAGCGCGTGTTTGATAGAAGCATTATCGAAAAGCTAATCATAAAATATACTTTATGGGCGTTATTCTTCTATAAGCCATACAAAAGAAGAAAAAAGAAGCCCTAGGCCAGAGTACTCATAATTCATTATTCGAGGTTCGAGCTGGAAGGAAAAGTCGTTTTATGACAGCAGTTAAGCAATCTTCATAGCACAGATGGATGAAAACCCTAAAAAGTAACTTTGATATCGATTTAATTTAAGGAATTAGTGAGTTTTTGATTAAATGATTGTATAACTTTCAAGGTTTTAATTATTTAAGTTGATTCATTTTTGTTAGCAACTGTATCTATTTTATGTAATTACCAAAATACTGTATGGTATACAGTGGAAATCTCGAAAGTTTGGTCACTAGACTGAGATAACATAGCTAAGAGGATAGACGAAGTTGGTTGTGCCATTGAGACAACAACGCTAATCGAAGATTACGCTAATTTTATAGAAACACCACTAGGGCATGAGTTTGTTCAGGGTACATGAGTACCACATACTTATGGCGAGCGAGCGTGTTTGATTAGATAGGAAGCATGATCGAAAGCCAAATCGCGAGCGTATGCGTGTTTGATAGAAGCATGATCGAAAAGTCCAATCATAAAAGCTAAGGAGAAAGTCGGATCCAAACAATGCCAATTATTGAAGAAATATGAAAGTAAGGCAATACAAGGTTTTTTTCTGATGGAAAAAAAATATAAAGAAAGTAGCGCCGCCTTATAAAGAAAATCTTGCAAAAACCATCCATCTACCATTACTTTCAACTGACCAAAAAACGGACGTACCAATCATTCTGAGACTCAATCCGAAACAGCATAAAATGATCCAATTATCTGGCAAAACTAGAGTTAGCTAACAGTTAGCACTCCTGCATGTTACATGTAAACAATTAACATATATGAGACCTCAAAATCTATGTTCGCACGTACACAATAACATATATGAGACTCAAATCTACCAACACACTACTAGCGCTGCATTAAAATACAATAATTTCATCCATCATAAAGACAGTAATTTGTCTAAGGTTACTATGGTATATGGAAAAAAACAACAATCTTTGCAACGAGAAATCTATAATTCAACACCCATTTCACGAGTCAAAAGGACACATATTTATCCAAAAAAAAAAATATGGGGCCATAAATTATGTGCATATATCATACAAAACAATATACTAAGCTAATGTGTGCATTACATCCAGCCATTTCGGAATGAACAAACCAATGCGACAATATAATTTTCTTTGTTAACTTTTTTAGCATTGCACGTACATATGTTATACGATTAAGTTCGGTACATTTTAGAAAGACTCCTTTGCCCCTTGGAATATATAATTAATATATAAATATAAATATAATATATATATTTGGAATTATTATGGAATTTTCCAAGTGATGTTTACGTTAGCAACCATATTTATTTTTTGTGATTACAAAATACGAGGTTATACAATGGAAATCATCGAAGTTTGGCACAGGAATGAGATAACTATGCAAGAGAAGACGAGTTGTGCCACTGAGACAAACAACGCTAATCGAAGATACGCTAATTTTATAGCAACACCCTAGGGCAGTTGAGTTTGTTCAAGGTAATGAAGTCCCACATACTTATGCGAGGCGAGCGTTGTTTGATAAAGCATGGATCGAAAAAGCCAATCTGCGCCGCGAGGTGTTTGATAGAAGCATGATCGAAAAGCCAATCATAAAAGCTAAGGAAAGTCGATCCAAACAATGCCAACTTAGAAGAAATATGAAAATAACGGCAATACAAGGTTTTTCTGATGGAAAAAATAATAATAAAGAAAAGAGAGGCCGCTTATAACAGAAAATCTTACAAAACCATCCGTCTACCATTACTTTCAACTGACCAAAAATGACGCCAATCATTGAGACTCATCCAAAACAGCATAAAATGATCCATTTATCCGCAAAACTAGAGTTAGCTAGCAGTAGCACTCCTGCATGTTCACATGTACACAATAACATATATGAGACTCAAATCTACCAACACACTACTATCGCTGCAACTTAAAATACAATAATTTCATCCAATCATAAAGACAATTAATTTGTTAATGGTCCTATTGTATGGAGAAATACAACAATCTTTGCAACGAGATAAATCTATAATTCAACACCCATTTCACAAGTCAAAAGGACACACTATTTAATCCAAAAAAAAAAATATTGGGCCATAAATTATTTGCATATATCATACAAAACAATATAAGATAATGTGTGCATTACATCCATCCATTTCCGGAATGAACAACCAATCTACAATATAATTCTTGTTTAACTAGCATTGCACGTACATCTGTTCTACTATTAAGTTCGGAGTACATGTTAAGAAGACTCCTTGGATATATTGGAATTATGATGGATGTTCCAAGTGAGTTAGCAAACCATATTTATTTTTTGTGATTACAAAAACGAGGTTATAAACGGAAAATCATATAAAAGGAAAAATGATATCTTGAAACAAACACCACACCGCAATCATATGTGCCACCCTGCACAAGAAATGAACGTCAAGCCAGTGTTCCTTTTATATTGTTTTTGTTGCTTTTACTCTAGCTAAGAGAAAAGTAAAGGATTAGAAAGGAACGATAGTGGCTTTGTAAAGGAACTTGATGTTAGTAAATAGAATGCCTGCTCAGGCTCATTACAGAATCATTTCATACTGTTGAGAGTCATGAAAGCATTCAGGAATAACACTAATAGAGCTTTGCATGTTCATTTAATACTTTGCAAACACTTAGCCAAAATTATATGGGCAACATCCACACCATATGTCAGGACATTTCAGCGGAAGATATATAAAATGTAAAAGAAATCTGATCTCCATTCTCAAAATTTCTAATTGGTCATTTTCAGCAAAACTTTTACCACGAGTAAGATCCTAAAAAAATCATTAAAACCATTAACTAAG
>VIGQ01001227.1:27500-30000 GCA_009663005.1 Actinidia chinensis | reverse complement strand
TTTGCAGCTGGCGGCTTGATATTCGTATATTCTTGTTTGGGCTTGCATATATTAGCTAGAACCTGTTATCGAAGAACTGTATATGATTGGGGTGGGTGGCCTTGGGATCTTCTGACAAAACGTTATTCCTCTTCTTGCTTTCTCTATTCTTTGCATAGAATCACTGGCAATCTTATTAACAATTTCTCTATAATTTTGGCACAACTACCTACGTGCTCATATAGTATTCACCATGCAACACTCTTGTCCACACTTGTTTTCATTTTTCATTTATAATAATATGTTTATAAGATGGTGTTTTTGTTTGTTCATATTCTTCAAGCAAAAGACGTTGCTTAAATCATGAACATTTTTTATTCTTGCTTTACCAGACTGATAGTTTAATATATTTGTTTTGTTTGTTATATATGCATTGTATTGTGGTTGTTATTTTCCACTTGATATATATGCACTTTTTCTGAAAGAAGCTATCTCATAACTATCTGGCCACCAGAGGACCTGACTTGGAGCCATTTGTTATTGGATCACTAATTCAACTCTTTTGTCGGGTTTATAAAAGTTTGGGTGGTTGGACGATGACAGCTTTAGGGAGGGTGGTCAAAGAATCAATGAACTTTTTGAATCAGGTAATTTTCTGCATGCTTTGGCTACCTCTAGATTCATTGTATTCCGTCTTATATTTTTCCTCTCTGTGTTAGATTTTTATTGTCCTAGATGTAGAGTTTGATTTTATGATGCTTTGACATGTTGACTAAGTTAGCTATGCTATGCATCTTTGTGTATTAATTAATGCAGGACTGTTGCCTGTTTTTCTTTCACTGATCTCCCACATGTTTTGGTGTTAATATCTTTCGATTGCACTCATCTGATTGATCCTCTAGTAGAATCTAGCTTCTATTGGCTGTTTCCCGATAAGTCTTAAAAGCAACTCAATGCCAACTTTTTAGTGAACTTGCTATTTTGTGGGCACCTTTTTCTTTGAGCTTTCCAAGCTTTGCCCTTTTCCTGTTTGTCCAAGGATCTAAAATCAAATTTTTGGAGTGGAAATGTGAAGCTTAGTGATATCATATAAAAGATAATATATACTGAGATATACCCCTGGGACTTAGCCAGGGATCATTATGGTATTTGTATATTATACAGGCAATCCGTACTGAAACTTTGTCAATAAAATATTTCTCCCTCCAGTCATCTTGTTTTGTTTTAAATGACTTTGGCGCCGCAATTTTCTTACAACTATAGAAAGCATATGGATGAGCCCCCCTTAGAAATAAGTCACTTGTAAAGAGAGATGCACATAATCTACTAGTGAAGCAATCATAGCAATAAGCGAAATCTTAATGGAGGATCTAATTCTTCACGTTGGAATCCCTGCATCATGGACATTTCAGTAGTACATGTCATTAGTGCATGCGCTTTATTGTCACACCCGCTTTGTGCCTGATTATGAACGAAATGGAGGCTTACTAATTACGTTCATATTCAAGTGTCACGCGTCATCTTATTCTGACCATTGAAAGGTGCACGTGTCTCATGGTTTTCATTAGAGGCCTGACTATTTGTACTTACGATGATGGTCTCCAGAACACTATGCTTGTACCACCACATATTTCCTTGTCATAAGGTGAGGTGTTTTTTTGTTTTGTGTCTTGAGTTTCTTTGCTATAATACTACTGTGATGTCCTTTTGCTATTAACCTGCTGACATGTAATACTGGCAGTTGCAATCCAAGTTTAACATCTTTGAGAAATCTGGTAATTGTATTACTGGTTCAATCTATCACGTGCTTTTTACTTCCTCAAAACGTTTTAGGAGCTTCCAGTACGAATGCCTTTTTTTTTTGGTCATGCAGTTTATGAGAGTCATAACGGTAGGTTAACATGCTGCTGCTACAATTTTGCATAATTCGCCATTTCATGAACCGAGATATTTAAGTAGTTTCTGAATTGCGGACTGGGTTATGCTAGTGATTACTAACGATGTACATGGACTCTGTCAAAGTGGTCAGGGCACTGGGAAACTGCAAAATATTTACATTTGTCGATATGTGTCTTCTTCCATTTTGCTAAGGTAAATGGCGTTTACAAGGTGTTATAGACCATTTCATGCATAAATAAATGAGAGTTAGACATAGTTATGAATTAAACTTGAAATACTACTATACGACCCAGGTAAATGTCTAACTAAAAATGTCGGACACGTATCTCATACCCTTGCCCCGAAGGTACGAGATGTATCGACAGGGGTATTTCATACATTTGACGAGTCCTTATAACCTAGCCTGTTACGCACTTAGATTTAGTTCTGGCAGTCTTTGATTGTGTAGTAGCTTTAGAATATTCTCAGACTCTCAGTATAGTCAATTTTGGAGAAAGTACATCACTAACAGTCAAACAGCTCTTTGATATCAGTGTTTATAGAGAGGTTTCTCTCATTTGTAGCTTTCGGTAACGATGCTATAACAAAAAGTGCAAACAAATGGGGAGCTTGCTCTAGCAAC
>VIGQ01001225.1:0-14635 GCA_009663005.1 Actinidia chinensis | reverse complement strand
AAGGTGGAAGGCCAACCGAGGCAAAGGGACTATAACAGAAGAGGCCGTGGACTTTAAAGAGGTATCGATCTCAACCAGTTGTGAAGAAATTTGCAGGGGACCCAAAGGCAGGAATTTGTGTTCTCGACTCAGAAAACAATAATGAATAAGGTACTTGAGCACTTTGCTAAGCAGAATTCGAAGCCTGTGACTACTCCTCTGGCTGCACATTTCAGAATTTTAGCAGATTTGTCATCATATTACGAGGATGATGAGAAGCATATGTCCTGGGTTCCATATGGTAGCGCATTGGGGAGCCTGATATATGCGATAATCTGCACTCGTTCTGAGATTTCAGATGCTGTTGGTGATAATACATGGGTTATGAAATGGGTGGTAGGACACAACCCATGAACCCATTTAATAAATGGGTCGTGTCGATGTGTTTTCAGACTATCATGTATGTGTACAGAGAGAGAGGGGGAAAGATAGGGACAGATTTAATGGGAAAAAAATACTCCCTCATCCCAATTATTTGTCCACTTTTTATTTTTAATGTGCTTAAAATGTTTGTCTATTTGCCTATTCACTTCTTAAATTAGGTGACACACTTATTTTTTATTTTTACGTAATTTCATATTGTGTCTAATCATTGTCTCATTCAAAAGTTAAATTCTCCAAAATGGATAAAAAAATTGAGACGGATGGAATATATTATATGGGAGTTAAATCACCAAGTTCCGAGAAATAGCAAAAGTCTATAAAAGAAGAAGAAAATGCGAAATTGCAACACAGTAATAATTATAAATCAGAATATAATTAATAATTATCTACAAAAGATAAAAGATAATATATCGTGGGAATCTTGGGTCTTTTAAGTTTTCAAGGTTCTCACTATGTTTCTTCTTTGATAGAATTACCTTTCCCAATAGTTATATGGGTAAAACATTTTACGGGTTAACGTCAAGATAACTTGAACATTGAGTGGGCCAAATAGGGTAAAACACTAATACGGTTTCACATTTTACGGCACCAGGCAACTCATCTGCTCAAAACAATTAAATTAACCTATCTACTCAAGTGTTTTTCATTCGAGAGTAAACCTGCGTAATTGATGCCATGTAAGTATCAATCCTGGAAGTCAGATAGCCTTGTGCGGTCTCTGACAATGTCTCCATAGTCGCTTCTAACAGCACAGAAAAGGTACTCGATTGGAATTCTTCGTTTACTACAAAAGCTAAAAGGCCAAAAGTTTCGCAAAATGCATACCTGTGGTCAGAGCTAAACATTGTGTGTTGAAGAGGGCAAACCTCCTTCCACTTAGTACTGCGGTAATCCTTGCAGGGTGTTCTATCAAATGAAAATCAATTAGTGTTATTCTCAGAAAGTAACACGCAGAAAAGAGAATGGATTGCTGCTAATTATTTACCCGACAAGTCATGAAGATGTAAAACCAAACGCGGGAGGGCAGCATGTACCTAACATCCAAATATCTTATGAGCATACAAAATGCGAAAATAGAAATCTGATTTATTTTATAGAAGAAGCTACACCAAGGTGGTGTTTGATAAAAACTAAAAACTGAAAAATTTCAAAACTAGGTATTGAAAACTGAGAATGTTGAATTTTCTAATCAAAAGCTTTTTTAAAAAAAAATCAGAAAATTGTTTTGTATGGACTATAATTTAAGGTTTGAATTTCATAGAGCTAAGTCATATCAACACGAAGTTAAATCATAAAATCTACCCTCTAATGTTTCTCTCCGACTCCTTAAAATATGCAAAGCAGAGACAAGCTAGTGATCACACAAGTGGGGTTGTTTGTCCACGCCCCATTATGACAGGAAATAATGCTTAGGCTGCTCCCGACGACAATGGAGAGAAATATTTGATTCATGGTATGACAACCAGAGTGTCCCTTGATTGATCACAAGCTCAAGTGAGCCCTTTAGGAATGAACCTTGCAAGCCGACCAAATTACCCCGGATGCACTACAAAACTAATTTCAGCCGTGATTTCAAAAAAAAAGTTCCATAATTTTTGAATTTGGTTTCCAAAAACTTTAATTAATTTAAAAGAGTTTTTAAAAAATATAAAATTGGGCTTCATCCAATCTAAGACAAATGAGTTACGGCAGTTTACGAGAGTTGCCATTTCTGTTTATACCTCAAAACGTATAAAAATATTGATGTCAAACCACTTGGGCTTGGAAAGCAACACTAAATCTTTCAATCTTCAGATCGAAAAATCAGAGGTTTGGATGAGTCCGAAGGTGACCGGGCAAAGTTGAGCCACTGAGCAGAATTTCTAATTAATGAATTTGCCAGGGATTTCTGTTTGGGCATGGATGAATAAATTAAGGAACTAACAAGTCTACAAATATCCTAGAACAACCCATCAGAAACCGTAACCTAACCATTAAGAAACCCTAACTTGATCCTCGTCCACCTTAGGTCTATAGATATCCTCTTAACATCTCTATCACAATAGTATTTTTGCTCTATTTTTTTTTCTATTCCCTCATTTTTGGGTGGAAAAAATTAATGAGGACATGACTAACACGAGATCAAGAAATGCGGATCCAATTCAAGTTCCCATTGGCGCAGTTACAAGAGCACGTGCCAAGAAATTTCAAAATACTTTAAGTGGCTTGATTCAAGGGATTTGGGCTCAAGCAAACAAGTGGAGGCCCATTGATGGTGATGAACAAAATATCAACCCTTAACATGCATGATTCAAGTCCAAGAAAGTCAATAGGTAAATTGGAAGCTATTGGGGACTAAAATATTAAGGAATTAACATAATGTTTGACTTCCTTAAATTGAGGCTTCTTGTTGCACAATTTTGAGCTGAAATTAAGAAATTATATCATGTTTGTCCTTTCTTTTAAATTGAACTTTCTGGTTTGCAGAATTTTAGAGGGCTAAATAAGAATAAATCAGGTTGACTCCTTAATTTGAGGCCAAAGTTATCTTAAATTTAAGAAAAAAAGAAAAAGTATTCTAGGTTGATCTTATGGGCCTTAGTAAGTATAAATCATACGCTTTTTCCCTTTGAAGAGAGGTGGTGTATTCAGAAAACTGAGAGTAATTTTCTCTTTTGTTAACTTATTGATTTTTTTTTGACGTTCCATTCTTGACTTATCAATCGATATTCATCCTTACTGTGGCGTCTTCCGTTTATACCAAGATTCACATCCCTTTATAGTTTGGGATTCGCGGTTTCCTAACTAAACCTGAGTGTAGAACGTCCTTAGGCAACAATACTGATAACGGATTTCATTACAAGCTTGACGGAGTTCTATCAAAAATTAGGCGTTCAACGATTCCGTTTTGAAAAATTAAAAAATTTCACGGTTCAGATCACGGTTATCCCTGATTATTACAGCCACAAAATTAAAAAAAGATTCCATGAAGCAACCATAACAAGCTGCAATAGCCATCAAAAAAAATAACAGTACAGCAACAGATTGAAATATCAATAAATTAATTGAAACCTTGATGCATGTAAATGGCCTCATGGACCAATTTAATCACAACATCTACATGAGTTCAGTCCAAAATCACCAAAAAAGATAATGTATCAACTGTAAACAACAGATCACCAAAAAAAAAGATAGCTAAACCCAGTAAATAGAGATAAATGCGTTCAGAGTCTATCACTAAAAAGAAAAGAAAAAAAAAGGGAACAGATTCGGATGATTCATGAATCTGCAGGTACCACCAGCATCCCACCGAGTCACTCTTGAATTGTTAAGAGAGTTTTTTTGTAAGCTGGCAATGAAATGATAGCTAATTTAGATTAAAATCAAACTCTTGGCATACTTACAAATTACTAATTATGAACTAAATACAGTAGCAAGAAATAGTAAGATTTTACCTTTCAAGATCTCTCTTGCATTTGTTTCATCCTCTTCCACTTCAAATGGCAATGGAGGACACTCAACCAACTACATACATTTAAGCAACTCCCAAGCTTTGGACAGAGAGAACTACGAATTGGTCAACAAACCCGACCTTTGGTATGATTATGTTTTTTTCTTCTTAGTTATTCTCCTGAGACATGGCTAATGTTAAGATCTGTAATACCCCGAATCGTAAAACTGTTAATTGAGGTAAAATAAGGACCGCTAAGTTTTAGTGTGTTGAAGTCACTATCCTTATAGAATGGAAATTAAAGCCATTTAGAGTTAAGTCCAGAAATTCTCCATATGTTTTGAATGACAGGAATTTCGTTCGAACGGTTGAGCCTTGAACGATTCATCGAGGGTTAACGGTATCGCAGAAAATTAAAAAAAAGGGAACACGAAATCAGAAAGAGACTGTTACCACTTGGGATAATTTTCATATTAGTCCAATACACCACACTTTCACCTCACTTATACCAAATCCAACCACACAACCCACCCGAGAGAGAGAATGGAAGAAGAAAGGGAAGAAAGAGTGAAGAAGTAAGGGAAAAGGAAGAAGAAAGAGGAATGAAGAAGGAAGAAGGAAGAGGGAGCTTGGGAAGCTCATAAATTTAACAGGAGTTAGAAGGAAGGTATAAACTCAAAACCTTGTATATAATGTGTATGTATAGGTTTTAGAGTTATTGAAGTTAAAATCCTATATCTAGCATGTTAGAGTTAAATGTAAGACTTTAAATCTGATCTATTGTATCCTTTTGTAATTGTATTTGTATCATGAAGGACTTAGAGAGATTTAAAGTGGGTTTTAAAAAGTTTTGGAGAAGATTTATTTGGAATTTCGGAGTTCAGACAGTAAAAGAAGTTCGAATGATGTGTTCTTGTGGTTTGAACGTTTGTGTTCGAACGCATTGGAAAGAGTTTTGAACATTTGTTTTTCGACTATTAGGAAGAGTTCTCACGTTTTCCACTGTTTTCGAACCTGAATCCTGGGAGCGACCTTGAGTCTTAAGTCCTATTGCACATAATTGAAGAATGTTGTCATCTCCGGCCCTCTTACTCTATATACGCCAAATGATACAAGAAGACAAGAAAGGCTATCCAATATTAAAGCCAACGACTCAACTACCACTATTGAATTCCCTTCTCTCTGACGAACCAGATGCTAAGTTACAATCATAATGAAGTCGCACACGACAAGATAGTATTCCCTAGGGTCTAGGCCAAAAGTGCAAAGATTGCGGAATGATGCAATCTGCGGGGAGCAGTTCTGTCACGATGGAAAAAAAGACGAAAAAAAAATGATGCAAACCCTTTGTAACGTAAGAAATGTAATGGAGGGCGGACAATGAAGTAGAGGGGTCTCCTCCAATTTAAAACACGACTGAACAGACAACATAGAAGGAGAAGTAAGGAGTTCACCACGTAAGGGGCCAATGTCAATCTGACTCAATCAATGATCGCGACACAGTACGCTGCAACGTCAGAATATCGATGGGTAGTTCCGATTATGACGATACCTATCCCTTGTATGTGCAGGAACACGACGTCTAACGCCAGCAATGGGAATCTAGGTGAGTAACAGAGGCCATGAACAAAATTATTTATTTTCGAAATTTTTTATACATATTATTGTATACTCAAGGTTTTCATGTTTTCAATGCCATTAAAGTTATGTTATCAATACAAATGTCATTTCCTCATGTATGATATAACTATTATGTACGAAAGAAAAACCCATAGAGTTTTCATTTTCAGGTGAACGAATATGTTCAATAGTCTATGCATGTGACGCTGCTGGATCCCCTGTGGTGGGACCTTAATCTACCTAATGGTCCTAAAGGTAATGAATGGAACGTGAATAAATATTTATAAGGATATCTAGTACCTAAAGAGCGCGACCATACTATATGTTCATCATGTTATGTTAATGTACGGCTTTACAGTTTTTCATGATATGTTTATGTATTTTTATGAAAAACAGGTTGATGCCATTTTTTATCCAATATCAAGTTGTATGAACTAACGTTTCAAGAAATTATGTTATGCTCACGTGTTTTCACACGTATGCTGATATTTATGATATGAAAGTAATCTCATGGTAATTTTACGTTCATGCATCTTTGTTTATTCACTAAGTTTAATTTACGTTTTTTGAAAACATTTTCAAGAAACCAAACAAAGAAGCATAAGGAATTTCAGTAGCCCAGGGCTTTACATGTATTTGTGACTCAGACCTGGAACATGTAATGATATTGGGCCATATGACTCATGTTCATAAGGTTTTGGCCTTATTATGTAATAAGTTTTAAAAATCAAGCACAGCTCTGTATGTACATATGGACTGACACTTTGTTATTCTCAGTTATGATTACGTTTTTGCAAAAGAAAAATTTACATCATTTTGAATTGATATGCACAGGTTAGGTAAGTTGGCCTTGTGTGCAAGCCCGTCAGCCATCACGTCCCCCCGATCCACACCCCCGCCCCCCCCCCCCCCCCATAGGCCGAGTTGCGGTGCGTGACATATTGAAAGTGATTTGACCTTTGTATAGTGTAGACATAAAATCTTATGACAGATCGAGTTTTAAGATGTCTAGCAAGAGCTTAAAGAATGAAATTTTGATTTGCCCTAGAAGAGATCGAACGAGAGGTTTCTACTCTGAGATCTACATGATTCCGAGAGCATCAGAGAAAGAGGTAGACAGAGAATGAGAGAAGGATTTGATTGATCGAGGAGAGGTCAGTTGGTCGCCCGAATTGAATGAACCACAAGAGAGAGAGCTCGCCGCAGTGTAGATTAAGGTTGATAGTAACAATAATAGGTTAACAATTATAAATTTAAATCTTATAGTAATAATTATTGATTACCATAATAACTTGTAACCCGATGATCGGTAACATTCTGAGATAGAGAAATCCGGATGAGGAATAACCAGCGCGAGAGAGGTTTTCTACTTAATCTAACTAGAGAACTAATAGAAAAGGAGAACCTTACCGCATCACAGGATGCATGGAGGCCCACACAGGGCAGGTGACAATACCAAGGGCTGTCAATAAAAGCTCTCCTAACAACAACCAGGAGAGGTTTGCCGGAAGGCAAAAAAGCTTGTTTGAGGTGGTGAGGGCCCTTGAGGGTGTCGACAACAGTACGCATGTGGTAGGCTAGATGGATGAGAGGGTCCCATGAGTGTCTTGGAGGGTGTGGCCGCAGTGAAAGGTGGTCGGCGACTACATTGTTTAAGTATTTATGGCTCTGATACCAGATGAAATAATATGCTCCTAGTTATACAAGTTATGGAGAGCAAGGAAAAAATAAGAAAGAAAAAAAAAATCCTACGAAACTCAATTATCGTCAATGTTAGGAATAAAATTATCGTTAATGCTAGGAATAAAAATTAGAAAATTCATTAGGAAGAATCGTACCTAAATACATTACCAAAACATATCCTAAATATCTCCACATTGCATATGTCAATTAGTTGATGACACAACTTTGTGGCAGTCGTGTTTGCTGTTAAACATGGTGTTCTAGCTAGTAGAATGAACTTTGGGACTTAGCTTTATATCTATGTCCGTAAAGCTAGCGTACTACAATGATTTGAATAGATCATAGTTAATTTTGGAAAGGTCCCATCTTTGTCCGAACAAGCCCTATGGATGATCCTTATAGAAGTTTAAAAGTCCCTTTCAAAATAATGATATGGGATACCCAATTGTACTGTTATTGTGCAAATCCTGCATCCCACATGCAACTCGTGATCCAAGTAATATTGTGCTAAGCTGGGCTTGAGCTAAAACGAATTGATCAATGTTCATTGAACTGAGCTGCAATGGCTCAATTCAAAACGTTGGACTAGCCCTGTATGCTTGAATAGTGTATTAAGAGGTGTGCATAGTTCAATTGTTGGCACACAGGTGTATGGCTTACTTTTGAAAAATTAGAGAAGAAGAAGAACTATGTGAATGCATGTGTATACGAAAAACTTGAGGCCTCTAATGCTTTTTACTTTTATTTTTCTATGGAAATGAAGCCTAGTCCCCTTACAACTGAAATTAGTGGGCTAATGACGAGCCTTTTTCATTGGTGGAATTACAATGAAACCTACTCTTTATTATGGGTTTTTTGTATTATTTAACATCATTACTATTAATTTTGTCCATTTTTAGTTTTCTGGAAGTACGGAAATGCAATGAAAATTTGTCACGTGCAACCACACGCTTTTTTTTTCTCTAATGAACAGGCTAATGATTTTTATTTATTTATTTCGTTATTTTTACTTTTTCCAGTGAAACATACCGCTATTTTGATCTGCCTTTCTGTTCCTCCACAGGTTCCCATTGTGGTCCTCCTTTTAGATTATTTATGTTTTGTTTTGTTTTTGTTCATGGAAGTCTCATCGTTTAGTGGGATGTCATGACCAGATCATGTCAAGAGAAAAGAAGCTCTTGGTGGAATACTGAATGGGAACCGGTTTATCAGTGCTCTGTATAAACTTGATTTGTGGTACAAAGATGAAGAATTGTGCAAGAAGAGCTGACGAAAGAAGAAGTTGCTCAGTTCCGAATGCGTTCTCAAAGGACATGACTGTACTTTCAAATGTACTATGATGACTTGCCCTCTGGGGTTTTTCTTAGGAAAAGTTGACAGGAGGGAAGCAGATCCCTAGTGATACAAATGTTATCTTAATTTTAAGCATCTTCACTTTGAGAATCTTTTACAAATAAGGGAACCGAGTCATTGAGATTAATGTGCGGACTGACCCTAATGCCCTTTGGACCTCACCGAGGATAAGAAGTTTATGTTGATTTCAATTTACACTGTTCAATGGAACAAACTACAACAGCTCCTTTTGACAAGCTGATGGAGAATAACTCTCAGGACCTTCTTCACTACCGCATCATTTGGAAATCCATTGTCTTGCAATATCATCTTGTGTGACAGTTCTTCTCTTGACTGGATTTTCTTGTCACTTCTCAATGCGTGTCTTTGAAGAATGACTTGGTTAAGTAGGAACGTAATCTCAGTCGTTTTACTGTCATCTACTTTAGATTTAGAGAACAATTATTTAAGTGTTCATAAGATGTATTTTCATCTTTAAAAGTACGCTCTGACTATGAGATGTCTGATGACCAGAAGAAACTGGGTGAAGTATAAATCCTGGGACGTTTTTCAGTTTCCCAAAATACAAATCACATTCTTTGCGCAGCTCTTAGTTCTGGCACCCAACTATTTACCGCCTTGTAAGGCTATTTTTAAAAGCTGTTTGGATTAATTAGTTCAGGCTTGATTAAGAAAATTGTGGTTTCATCATTACTGATTCTTACATACGTGCACCTTCTATCAGTACGATTTTTTTCTTTGTACTTGCGCTGGTTGGTGTTTTTCTATCCATACAACTGGGGAGCTCTGTTCCTTGCACTATTGTCATATATGCGCTTACGTCGGGATTGCAGCTAACTAGGCCGCCTATTTCTACTGCCAGCTTGAAGGAACACTTGGGTTACGTTGCCTTGGTTCACTGTTTATCTGAGTTTGTATAGATTTGTTGTTGAGAGCTCTTTCTACAAGTTGGATACTTTGTAGAGCCTCATTCTTGTGGCTTTTTTTATCCGATTCCTGATCTTTTTTGTTTTAAAGGTTGTATGGGCTTTGATTGTGTTCGTTTTTTAAGAAATTCTTTTTGAAAATATAGAAAATGGAGTATAAAGTTGTGTTATAAATGAAATGCCTTATTTATAATATAATCTTAGAATCCTAAACCTACTAACATTCTAAACTAATTAGACCTACTTAAAATAAATACTAACTCTAAAAGCTAATAAAATCTTATTAAAAGGAGACTAGAATCCTAATACTAAAAGGAAACTAATTAACAAATAATATTAATAGAAACTAAATCCTAAGACAAGGAAACTAAGTAGAAATATAATAATAATAATAAATGATGAGTTTTTTGTATTTTCGATTTTTTGTTCCGCATCATTCTCCACCACTTAGACAAAGAACTCGAACCTCCGTCGAGTTTCGTCTTAGGTATTGAACTCGTCCTTGCCAATTGAATCAGTACGTGGATAAATCAGCAAACTCGCTTGTTTCTGAAATGTAATTTTTCAAGCACGAACCTAAACTTTGACCGAATCTGGCTATCAAGGCAAAACGTCAAAGAAAGGTGTCAACCACCGTTTCAACGATTCTTTCCCACTTTTGGACACAACTTTTCCAGTTGAAGTTGATTTTCGTTCCGCATCATACTGTAGTAATTTTGTAAAATGATGAATTGATGTTACCAGAAATGCTAGAAGGAAATGAACGGTTTAAGTGGCATGTATCACCAATTGAAAGATGAAATGAGAGAAGACAATATGGCCAGTGTGCTCTAGATCCACACACCTGTGAGGAGTTGGGATTTGATTCACTTTGAGGGTACAAAAGATATATAGACGCCAAGTTGGACTATTGAGACATTAGGAAAAGACATGTCTTCCTGAATTTAAAAATCATTTTGTTACAGTCAATGGGAGGATTGATCTCCGTGAACACATCCAAGTAAATGGGAGAAAAGGGCTTGTGAGTAGTTATTATGCATGGCTTGCTCAAGAACTACTATTTACGTTTTATGTTTGGCAGCCTGTGGACCAAATTAACTTTTGCTTTTAATTTGTAGCACATCTCTAGAGCTAGAGACAAGGAGCTTTTGGTAATATTTCTTTCTTTTCTTTTCTTTTCTTCTTTTTCTTAATTTTTTTTAAAGTTCCTATCAAAAGCTCTTGGTTGAGCTGCGGTACCATTGATGTCGATGGGTGGGACTTCAACCTTCTGTTTTCCCTGTTTCCTCTTTCAGAGGTTCACTTAAACTTTACATTGATTCAAGAGATTTTGTTCCTTTGTGCTGTAACTGGATTACAGCTTTGTGACAATTGATGCATGGAATTGTTTGGTCGAGTCTCTCTCTCCTTGCAGTTAATATCATGTTTCTATGTATAGTGGTGGTTCAATGAGCACTGCTTCTTTGTGTGTTTTCCTCTGTTGAAGGTGTCACTTAATTATCGTTGAGAGTGTGCCGTTGACTGTGACAAATAGTTTGGCATATCCCTATTTTTCTCCTTGGTAATTTGTGGCATTTTAATGTATTCGACAAGGAAATATTTTATGGGTACCACAGGTTTCTGTCTCAGAATTTGGTGCATTTTAGTTAGTAGTATTAATTGTTATTAATTTTTATTTCTGAGCTATGAAATCTCATCTATCTTCGTTTATGGTAGTTTCGTATGATATTTTATTTTTATTATTTATTTTTTTAAAATAAATTAAATTAAATAAAATGTGCAATATATTTTTTTTTATACATATATATATATTATATATATATATAAATATAATATAATATATAAATACAATTGAAATAAATCATGAATTAATATACAAGAGTAAAATAGACAATTTATAAATTAAATATTTAATTTATCTTTCAATTAACAATTTTTATGTCATTGGGCCAACACTAATCAAACAAAAATACTCCCCAAATTTTTTTTTCATTTTCCCATTTTTTTCCTCCCAAATTAGGAAGAAAAAATGGAGGAATTAAGAAATGGGGGTGCCATTGGACATGATTTTCTCCCTCCATTTTTGTCACCAAAATTTGGGTGAAAAATAGAAAATCCATTGGAAATGAAAAAATGGGAAATGGGGGAGGGTTCCAGATGGTCTTAAACTTGACATTCTGCTTTTCTCATCTCTTTTTCCCTTTACGTTGAAACCATAGCCACCTCATCTCCTCATAATATTACTCCGTCTTTACTCCATGTTCTACCATATTCTGTCATCGCATATACTCAACCAAAACCACACTTTGCTTAACAAATCATTAATCTGCCGCACCGAATACCCAACACTCATCCATCCATACTCTACTACAGATTCCATCACCATATTCCTTACCATATCCTATTGAGGGAACTCAAACCATGCGATCAAGGGGAAGTTACAGTGAAGGAGTGAAGACTAGAAGTCTGACGGATCGTTTGTGGATAAAGAGGGAGGGCTCGGGAAGAAGGTGAAATTCGTCTTTCCTGTGTGACTTTTCCTGCATTTTCGTCAAGAGGTCAGTCAATCCTATTTTCGGTGTTCATGCTACTTAGCCTCTGTTTCGCGTGTTTAGATATGATCTGGGAGGTTTGTCATGGCCCATAGGAATGGTGTGATGTTTTAACGCATATTAAGACCATATGTCATTTGTTGGACTTTTCATTAACATTTACTGCTGGATTCCTTTGTACTTCTTTTCTCTCTCCTAACACCGTGTTTGATTTGGGCACAGTCTTAAAAAATGATCACTTACCAGGGAGTAGGGTTAATTTGTTATGTAGTGTATTGATTTACATATTTAGGAGTAGTTTTTTTGGTAATCAGGAATTAGCCTTCTCTTCTTTTTTGTTTTAAATCTTTTCTTATTAATTGCTGTTTCTAGTTGCTACTCGTGATTGTGTCACAACTCATCGATTTGCATTGTTTTTGACATCCATGCTCCTATTTTGGAAAGTTCCCTTTTAATTTTTTTTTGCCAAATTCCCTTTGCTTTAGAACGTTTTCCAAAAAATATTTTGGAAAGCTTTTAGTTTAAAAAAGTTCCCTAAATTATTTTGGAAAGTATGGTGTTTGGACATTTCAATCATCTAATACTGGAACGTGTCTTAAATTAATTTATGGAATGTTTTCAAAAGGGGTGCACGGATATGGGAAGGAATTTTGTTTTTGTTTGTTCAACACCTAATCAAGGCTAATTAACAAGTACATTATGACCAATTGAAGGCCAACCCATTGGTTGGGTAAAAGGTGGTGCCTAATACTATCCTCTTATAGCTTAGCTCCTAAACTAGGTTCTCTAGTGATGAGGGACAATGACCTTCTAAAATGGAGTTATAATTTCCCAATCCACCTTAGATAGCATAACCCAAGACCCAAGCTAGTTTATCCGTTTAACTACACCCCACATTTTGTATGTAGAAGACCAACATTTTTTTCCCCTTTTCCTTTTCCTTTTCCTCTTCCTCTCTGTACATCCTTCTTCATCTCCCTACAAAATAAGGAAACCTTACCTTACCCATGGGGACCGAAACGTTAAAGAACCACAAGGGTCGTTATATTAAGGTTCTAACTGAAATATTGATTGGGCCGCTAAGGCTGATATGCTACAAGGACATGGGACAGTTGGCCAAACACAGTTTTGGATAACTGTAGAGTAACCAACTTGGTCGCGAGGTAGCGCGAACCTATACAATGTATTGGAGTTGTGAGATGAGTATAAAGATGGTGATTTAAATGATATGAAATAAGTATAGTTATGATTTGCTGCATTTGCCTTGACATGAATGATATTCTTTTGTTAGAACCAATGCTACTTGAAACGTGGATCGTTGCAGTACGGGAACGTAGTACGTCATATCCTACAGAACGTGGTACGCTAGGGATAGGCTTCTTCGGATCGCTTGGTCAGAACGAAATACGTTTATTCGGAGCAGTGGAACGGTGTTTTCGGACCATCTTTATCACACAAGCCTAATTACTCTATAATAAGCGGTGTGATTGCTAATAAATTTGCACCTCATTCCAAAAATATCACTTCCTATGTATCTATTAATTAAAGCAACCACTTCTTTCTCTTATATTTTCGTCACCAATCTTCATAAACTTCTTTCCATGATTTAAACAACAATAGTAGCCAATGCCTCTCTTACATCAACAAGTCATTTCAACATTATGTAATGAGATGCAAATCTTGTTTTAGCTACCTTCAAAAGTTCTAATTTCGACTTTAATCTAAAAATTATCAATGCATAGGAATGATTTACAAATATTTGACAATTTGTTTACCCTTATTAAAATATGGAGTTTTTTTTTTTTTTTTTTTTTCCTTGAACCAATTGAAAGCTTGTGTCAAATCTTTGAATATTAAATTCAATATGAACTACATAAAGAGCCCAAACTTGGCATACTACATATCAAGTTTTGGATCGCGAACCACCCACATTTGGGATCGTGCGATCCAAATCGCAATTCGTTAGGGATGGGTGCAAATTGTGGTAACCCCTGGTTAGAACTTATTCATAGAAAGTTTTGAAAATTGTTTGTTCTCAAAAAGAATAACTAAGTAAAAGTTTATCTTATTTCATCTTACCTCGTCTCTATGGTATCAGTGGCGGACGCAGGAATTATGGTTAGAGGGGGCCAAATTATACATTTTCTATAGATATTTTAGTAAAAATGGTTAGGGGGCCAGTTGTGTATAATCAATAGCAAAATAGTCAAAAACAATGAAAAAAATTAATTAATTTTTTTTTTCAAATGTTTGAGGGGCCGTGGCCCCTATCCGTCCCCCGGGTCCGCCCCTGCATGGTATACGTATGTTCACTGCATTGTAGTTGCTTTCATTGATAATTATTTTCAGATAACTCATTTTGTGCTGAGGCTCTCCTCCTTAGAGTCCAGAGATTTAGACTTAGATGTTGGAGTTTATGCTAGTTTCGCGTTTTGGTGTTGATCATGATGGAACCTTAAGACTTGTATTTATGACCGAGCATATGTTATGTTTAAACGGTGAAAATTGTAATTATCTTTTGAAATGGAACTTCTTTGGGTATTTAGATGGATGTATCTGATGGAGTATCTTTTATATTATTGCTGGTTGAATACAAACCCATTGACTATGATATTCCCCATTGCATGATTGCTTTTTGGGTGGATTAG
>VIGQ01001223.1:10000-16491 GCA_009663005.1 Actinidia chinensis | reverse complement strand
AAGTCTGGTGTAGTGTTTTCACAAGGGCATTTTGTGACATTTGATCGTCTTACATAACATGAGGCATACTATCTGTGCAAAGAAATCATTCGATATGGGAGAGAAGATACTATTGTGACTCTTGCATCAACGCTGTTTGGAAAAGTGATAATTAAGGGTTTGCTTTTCTACTTTTCATATGCATAAAAATCATAGGTAAATATAGATTTTTTCATAAACAAGCACATACTTCCTTACTACACGTGGATACACATCATACACATGAACAGAAGAAACTACGTATTGTTCTATAACAATACGTGATCGTATACCAAAATCGTTGTTTCAGAAGAAACTACGTATTGTTCTATAACAATACTTGATCTTGGTAAAAACAAAAAACAACCAAAACCGCAAAATCGTTGTAGAACACAGATCGACAAATTCGTCTGCTGGTAGATCTACCAGCATGAACAATACTCAATTCGTATAGAGGGAGAAATAGGAGTCCACAAAGAGCACAATACACGGTCTTTAGAACTGACATTCGATCAAAAAGCTAAGCCTTACAAGTTTTGAGTCCAACCAATATATTCAAGATCTATTCGTTGTTTTTTTCCCTCTTTAAGCGATGTCAGATTTTGGTTTCACACATTATAGGAACTACCTTGGACGAAAATAGACAAGGTGAGCACATGAACCCTCATACTGAGTGGCCACACAACTCCGAGGTGTCCTTGAAAAACTAATGAATCATACTATGAATCGTATCAGAAGTAGACCCCACCTATAATCCATAGTATTCATTCAGATCCCTACCGTTCGTTGGCCATACAACGCTTTATCATTAGACAAGTACACACGGCCACATAATGTTCCTCAAAAATGATAACCGCTTACAGTTTTTCCTTCACAACAATTGGAATCCTGCCTTTACTACCTAACCAGAAAAAAAAGATAAAATCTGTGCCAGTGCCAGTGCCATTGGCCTGTTCTAGGAATTACAAACTTGAATTTAGGTTGGAGTTCAAACAATTTGCCTTTAATCATACCAGAAGATAAACCTGTGCCAGTGCCGGCCATGCCTAGTAATACAACCTTGAATTTAGTGGAGGAAAAGAAAAGGAAAAAGGAAACAGTCAATGGATCAAATGACTCAAAATTAATCTTTTTCGGTTATTTTTTGTCCTCCACAATTCCTTCCTCCATGGATACTTTTAACCCGCAACTTTTCCCTTTCCTTGGATTCATCAATTTCTTTCCTTTCCTTTAGGAGGAATGTTGACCAGAAAGAAAAATAAAAAAATAAATTGAGCCATTGACCATCAACTTGTCACTTTATCTATTTTCTTTTCTCTACTAATCATTAATCCAAATACAGCCTTACAAAGGAGGGAAAGAAGTACTGAACAATTGGCAATCATAGAACCATTAAGTAATCAGTTGGCAGAACCGAGGGGATGCCAATTATCAAACCAAAGAATGGTGTCCATGCACACACAACTTGTGTTTAAACAGACGTCTAGAAGTCTAATTCTCAGAAGCCTTCTCTAAGATGATGCAAACAAAGTAAAAATTGTACCTCGCAACTAGGGCGGAGACTAAGTATATAAACGAGCGCAGCTTCAATTTTTCAAGTAATGTACATTAAACAAAACAAACAGACCTGCAATCGAAGGATCACGCCCTCGGGTAAAACACCCCAATGACAACTAGTTAAAAACCTTCACATAGAGTTCCTCGAGGAAAAGACAATTTGCAGAGCTATTCTCTATGGAAGCGGCCAGGATCACGTTTATTCAATGTTTTGTGAAGCAAAGATTGAAGAGACTTCAGGCTGTGTCAATTTAACATGCTTGGCCGAAGAACTTACAGAGAAGCCCTTCTTCTTGGTTAGGTCTTCCATATTACATTCACTATAAAACCCAGGTTTAGTAGGTCATTAACCATGGCAGACTATCATTTGTAAAGAAGCAGCCAGTGCCTGGACAAGGACAATAGACTAAACAGCATTTTCACTAAGCGAGGTCCTATCAATAGTAGTTATCTGAAGAAGGGAGTAAGATTTGTGTTTTGCATTAAGAATAGATTTGTGCTCGTCACTCGAGGCTCAACTAAGAAAATACCAATATGGTATCAATACGATTGAAGATTATGTTTTTTTTCTCTTATTACTTTTTGAAACCAGAGGGCCGAAAAACTCGTTGGGGGCCCAAAAAAGAGGGAAGATGAGAGGGTGAGGGAGAAAGCGGTAGCTAGTGTTCCAACAGGCACCAAAAATACTGTACGTGAATCACTTAACAACTTCCTAACAAAATCTTAAAGGCTGATTTCAAGTGTATATTAATTTACAAATTCTTAGTTAGAAAATTTACAACAGTAGAATAATAAAAAAACAGGTACAAGAGTAAATGGAGTATTCATTCTGTGATAACTGTCACTTTCCCCCTATTTTTGTCTTTGGTTAGTAGGTCTAATATTCCGAAAACGGACAACGGCTTTTTATCTCTCATTTTTCAAAAAACAAACATGAGAATCGAGTATGAAGACGGGTTAATCTGGACAGTTTTTGTGGCAGATAATAACAGGACGTACAAAATAGGCGTAGGCAAAATTATCTTCATAGAGACAAGGGCTGTGATCTGTTGAGTAGTGAATGTAGGTTCTATGGACACACTTGGAAGGCCTACTATGCACTTGAAGACTGTTAAAGAATTCGAGAGGTCCAAGTTAAATTCAATTAGTAATAGGTGGACTAACCTGTAAATTATATATGCTCAATTTAGGTGGCTTAAGTAAGCGACATGAGACTAACCCTTCTAACACTCCCCACACACGTGCAGCTCAGATGTACACGGAGATAATAACAAAAACAAAAATAAAAACGAAAATAACGACAACAGAAACCAGTTAGGCGAAAACTTGCCCCATGCGAGAGTCATCCAAAACCTAACTCTGATTTACCATGTAAAGAGTTCGAGGGACCTAAAACCAATTGCAATAGGTGGATTATGTTCGAGATTATATATGCTAAACTTGGATGGCTTAATTAAGCGATTGTTGATGAGACTACACTTCTAAACCAATAACATTCAAGGATAGGTCAAGGAAAATAGACATTATGAGATTGCTAGCAAGAGGAGGAAGTGGTCTAACAAAGGAGACAACTAGGAAAAACTTAAAAGTCGATGCCATAGGACCTGCGCTTGAGGCTTGAAAACGTACCTGAATCAAACATAGACGAACATTGGAATTCAATTCAAACCCTAGGGTGGCTGTGATTGCGATGTTGGGAGAGGAGTGAGGGGCTTCGGCGAAGGCATATCGAATCGGCGTAGGAGTGTAGAAAGAATCGACGGCGTCGCCGTTCGCGGGACTTGGTGAGCCGGCGAACCTTCGAGGCGGGACTGGCCCATCGAGTATGGAGAGAGAGAGGAAGGCTTCGCCTGAACTTGGCGATGAGGGAGTGTTAAGCGTCACGATACGATGATTGCTTAGGTATTTGGATTGAAAACGATCCAGGCCAAACAGGGGTTAACGACCCATCGACCTTGGGTTTGTCCTTGTGTATTTTCAATTTTTCTTTTTGCTACAGTAACTTTGGATAAATTACAACATGCACCCTTAAACTTTTACTAAATACATTTTTGTATTTTTCCGCTCGATCAACTACCGCCTTCCATCCATATACCATTAAGTTAAGAACAACGTGGCATCTTTTTATGAGGTTAGATAAAAATATAACCATCTAATCAGGTAATTGATTTTTGCACTCCCATTTTTTGATTTCTGCACTCCTATTTTGGAGTGTAGAAATCAAAAAATGGGAGTGCGAAAATCACTTCCCTATATCATCTTAAAACTATAGTTTATAAAATAACAACGTTGAAAATAATTAATCATTTTAAAAATATATCTTTTTAAAAAGTACTTACATTGAAATAATGTTGTTATGAAATTTCAAAAAAAATATAGTTGTTAAAAAAACAACATTGTTACCAATACAATAAAGAAATAGCCCCCCCAAAGAATTAATATTTTAATGGAATAAAATTAGAATAAGATTGACCGTGATGGGAATAGTGTTTAAAGAAGAGTGCTAGCTAAAATAAAATAGGATTTGAGTTTGAGTTATTAATTGGCTCAAATTTAAGGAAGAGTATGTGGATGCTCTAACCTTCACATATTTTCTACACTTATTTTATGAGATTGGATATACAACATATCGGAATCCTCAATATTAAGAGTTTATATTCAAACAGTAAACAATGCCCGTCGCGAATTCAAAATTATAATCCGCATTAAACGTCTAATCCGGCCAATCAAGCAGTAAAAAATCCCGTCCTACGAAATCAAAATGTAATCCTCATTACAGACTAAATCGGTCAATCAAACCAGCAGGAAAGACTCTCAGCCATCAACCCAAAGTTTGCTTTTTGATATGCCTTACAATAGAAGGTAATCCACATGCTAAAATTGTTCAACACCATGGATGCACTTGTGATTTCCGGAGCCGAGTTTTCTCAAGCAAAACAGAGATGGCGACAAAGGCTGATGAATCCAGTCCTCATATTTCGGCTTCTATGAAGTTTTTTTCCTTTCTACAAGCAGATACAATTGCCAAAGGCATCTATTGAAGAAAGATTTGTGAACTGGGAACACCATCACGTGATTTTATTATCTCTCACAAATGTGGGGACCTACAAATATGTCTTGACAGCGGCCCACATGCATTTGTAAGAGGCGGTGACATTAAGTGGCAGTGTCCCGTTTCATACAAAACTCTCTATATGGAGTCAAGATGCATAACCAGTGTCCTTGGGATTTTTGCCATTCTTTGGAATGAACATACATAGGTTTAGCACATCATCTTCCCCTCGCAGCATATAAAAGGGGTGTTTGCTGTTAATTTTTTGGTGCAATTTTTATTTTTTTTCTTAAAAGTTAGGTAATACTAAAGTCATCGAAGAGTGTACCGAAGATTCACTAAATGCACCCAAACGGCGCCGTTTTGGTGCAAAAAACCAAAAACTTCGGTCCACTTAATCCTTACAAGGAAATTTTTTTTAGGCATCAAAACAGCAGCCTGTTGGCATTCGGTTAAATCTTTCGGTTACATTTCGATGACTGTAGCACTACCCTAAAATTATGCCAAATGGGGGCCCAGAATATTGTCCACAGCTAACTTTCTGCTCATGCAGACAAAAAGAACATTAAACTGAATTTTTAGAAAACTCCATTTTGATACTTTTTACTCGCTGTGTTTTATTGATTTATTTTAACATGAAGTGAATTGCCCCTCTAAATAATTAAAAAACAATTTAACCCCGCCAACTTTGAGTAACCGAATTACGTATACTGCATGCACATTGCGTTTGTAATAGCAATAGATATACTGTACGCAAAGTTTGGATTTCAAATTTGGCAGAATCCTCTAATTGCAAAACACCTTCCCATGTTGAGAAGGAATAACCGAATAAGCAGTCCACGGCTTGCAGCACGACGCACAGTGTATATTTAAGTGGACGTAACAGTAGTAAGCATGGGTAATTACAGGGGTTTTTTAACTCCAAAGGAATGAAGGAAGGACTACTGAGAAATGCCTGTTGAAGTAACGCAAATACATGATACAGTTCACAATCATCTGCAGTGTTACGGTCGTATGATAAGAAGGATTAGCACAACATTCCAGTTGAAATATGCAATTAGGAAAGGCCCCTCGTTTTGCTCGGGCCACTAGCTTTTAAGTGAACACCAAGCCGGCAAAATATCACATCTGAAGGATACATTGGTCATTGAGGAAGAACGGGAGGTGCAATTGTTCTGGTATTGTATGATTTGCAGTGGCTGCATTTCTGCCCTATTATGTGGAAGAAAACTTCGGTAGTGTCGTTGCAGTCATTGCATAGAATCCAAACCTGCATATAGAATGCTTTCTGGCATCACATAAAATCATAACTGTAAACATTAAAGTTGTATTTTAGGTCTAAATTTCAATAATGAATTTGATAACTTTAGTTTGATTATATTCCCCCTTCAATTACGCAATATTTGCTAGCTACTTATGATAGGAATACAGCCATGGCAACGGATTATTAAGCAAATTTTTTACATTTCTTTCTTCACCAATCAAGCAGTTTGGTTATGGCTTTATTCAGTTTCAATTCATGTGCGACGAGTCTCGTCGTTAAAAAGCTAGGACAAAAAAAAAAAGCATCGTCTTTGTAGTTTTACCAATATTAGCGCTCTCTCTTCACAAATCTTTCCTCTCTCTCTTTTTTCCATTCTTAGTCACAACTAACCTCCTTAATTTTAACCCATTGTCTGACTTTTTTTACATTTCCGTTCTTCACTAGCAAGCGTTCGGTTATGGCTTTTTTAATTCAGTTTCAATCAGTGAGCCGTTTGTTAAAAGCTAGGAAGCGTCGACTTTTGGTAGGTTTTGTTACCAATATTAAGCGGCTAGTCTAACAAAATCTTTCTCTATTATTTGAGGACCTTAATTGTACCAA
>VIGQ01001223.1:0-5000 GCA_009663005.1 Actinidia chinensis | reverse complement strand
GAGATTGGCTGATTGGGGAAGATGAGGATGTTCCAAAGCGTCAAAGAGAGAACGCCATCACGCATACACATACCTTTATATATTCATCCATCGCTTTCCATCGCCCAATTGCTGAATCAAATACTAACGAAATTAGAGAGAGAGAGAGAGAAATGAGGTGGAAGAAGATCTCATCTCATACTCTCTCTCCTCTTTCGCTTCACCCTCTCCCTCTCTTCTTTTCTTTTTTCCCCCCCCACCGTCGTGGGGGCATTACACAAACAGTTGGCAACGCAATAAATGTAGGCGTACTTTCCATGTTTGGTTCACTTCATCATTTTTTATTCGTATTTAACTTACAAAAAACTCAACAAATACAAAACGAATCTCTTGAGTGAGAATATGAAATATTCATTTTCAGTCCTTTCGATTTTCTTATGCTTAGTTTTGTTACAGTTGTCAATCTCGTATTAGTGGATAATGTAACAAATGTTAATTGTATGTTCAATTCTATTATGTCACGTACTAAGTTGTCAAATTCATATAGCTTAATGTACCGTTTTGTGACTATCGGTAAAATATATTTTTAATTTATTTTCATGTATACTATAAGCATTTTATATGTATTTTTTTAGAGTTAAATAATATTGTAAACAACATGATATTTAACTATACATTTAAAGTTTTAAAGCATTCAAACAAAATTTCATAAATTTCAAAAGAAAAAGATGTAATTCTAAATACTTTTGTTCTTACAAATTTCTCACGAAAAACTATTTCACAACTTTAAAACTTCGATTCCCACTATTACTTTCATCCCCCCTAGGCAGTACATGCCTTACAGCAGATACAGCACAGGGTAAAATTTAGGCTAAATACAAAAAAATTATTCAATTTTAGATAAATTCACAGCCAAACTAATTTTCTGTCAACAAATTAATTTTTGTACAGGCACGACTTATCTAATTTTGTCACGGTAAAATTATGTTTTTGTCTATAGCAAAATTATTTTTTCCAAATTAAATAAAAATTCATACATTTCCAGACGCCTAAAAATTCAAAACTCAAAACAGTTAAAAAATTTATAAAAAAAAAACTAGAAAAATTTGGTAAAAATAAAGTGAAAATGTTATTTTCCTAATGTTAATTTCAATTTTGTTGTGGTTGCTTTTCGCATGAATAATTCAAAGTATAGTATTTTATTGAACTTCGCTATTAATGCTGTTGTTTTCAACCATATGACTTTGAAAATATTTTGAAAATTTGACTAAATTTGAATGGACACTAAAAAGTGGTCCAATCCAAAACATGATGATTTGCTTAAATTAAAACAAAAAAGTTACACTAATTCTACAATATTTTGGATGATGCTACCTACACACCCAAAAATAGATGTGTACAAAATATACCTATTTTGTCCTCTTACAAAATAAGTGGGACCTATTCTAATTAGGATTTTTACGTTTTTCTAAACATCCTAATTAATGCAGATCCCACTTATTTGTGAGATGACAAAATGAGTGCATCTTGTACACACTCATTTTTTGGTGTGTAATCATCATTATTCTTTCAGAAAGGCCAATTTTAGTATGCATGTTTATAAAAATATTAAGCTTCAGTTTAAGGTGAAATTATACCTCATTATTGCTCTCTTATAATTAATGTGAACAGTTATATGTAGGTGGTTATATTAAAAATGTAAAAAACATCCTATATTATTGCAACAGTGGGATATATGATGAGATTTTTGTATAAAAAAAATTTATAATTTTTTTTCTACAATCAAATGGGGTGAATATTACAATCGCTTTAGATAATATCATACCTGGCTCTGTACCATCTTTGAGGTTATATATGTAGTCACTCCTGTTCTATAAATATACTTCCATAAATATATTTCGCTTATTCTCAATTTATTGTCTTGTGTTTGGTAAGAGGGTCCCCTCAATTTTTTTTGAAAAAAAATAACTACTAAAATTTTATAGACTCACACTTTTATTTTTTGACTTTTGCAATGATGTGAGATGTTTATTTCTTTTTTACTTTTTAGGTAATCTTAAATTATTAAAGTGTAAATTTGAGAAGTTGAATATTTTAATGTGTTCAATCTTTGAATTCTCCTTTAATTCTGTTTGGTTAAACTTTTAAATCAATTTTTTGGTTTTTTTGTGTGTGTTTTTTTTTTTTTTTGTGCAATGTTTTTGTTCGGGAACTATTTCAAAAATCTATTTTTTAAAACAAAAGATGCGGTATTTTTCATAGGTCTATTGATACAATAATAAAGAGAAGTGATATGATTATTGATAGTGACAGCACTAGAGAGGGGTAAACCAAAAGGAACAGGGGAGGCGTCATAAAAAATAATATGATTGGATTGAATCTCAATAAATATTTGACCATTGATAGAACCCAATGATATAAAAGATTCAGACAGTCGCTCAATTAATTAGGACAAAAGCTTAGTTTATATATGTTTTGATTTGTTATTAGGTGTCGTAGTTAATAATTTTTACCGAAATTTATTTTGAGAATGCTAAAGAACATCTTTAACTATTTTTCTCACATGAATTTTTTGTAAGAATTCTCAAAACCCAATTTCCTAAGATTGTGGAAAGCCGTTAACAAATAAGGTGGAAAAAAAATATTATGTAAAATTAATTATGAAAAATCAACCAACAAAACTTCACGGACGAACCCGTAACACGTTTATTCCTATGTATTTATGCTATTATTAAAAAAGACTCTATATTTGGGTGATATTGTTTCACTGTTTAATTTTTATTTTTTAAAGAAAGGGGTAAACAAAAACGGATTTGTATTGTTATCTTATTTTTGTACAATACAAAATATTTTCACTATTTTTGAAATAGTAAAAAACAAACAAATGTGTTTTTTTTTTGTTTACACACATTTTTGTCAACCCCCCTCCTCCATCCCACCACCACCACTCTCTCCTCTACCACCACCACCACTCTCTCCTCTACCACCCCCACTCCCGCCGCCGCCACTACCACCACCGCCACCACTCACCCCTCCTCCTCCTCCTTCCACCACATACTTTTTTTTAAAAATAGTTTCAAAACCTTTGCACATCCATCTTGTTTATTGTGTAACTAGTTAAACCCCCCGTGAACACAAACAGATTTTTAGTTTCTGTTTTATAAAAAATTAAACAAAATTAAATAAAAATTAACTAAATACAAAAAACAAAAAACATAAACGTTATCACACCTCTCCTTGGTGTTGACACAATTTTGAAATATGCTCATATAGTTAATGTCAAAAATACTTCTAATAAAATTTAATTTTTCAAAAGAACACATACCCTATATTCCAATTCTTTTAAGTCAAACTGATCTATTCTGGTATCACTTCACAATACACGTTTACAATAATAATTGTAGATATTGCATATAGGGATGGCAACCAGTCATGTATGCATCGAGGGATTCCTTTATACTCATACCTGAAATTCATTTTTATCCCTAATATCCGACGAGTATTGGATATTGCTATCAAAGCCAAACGCAAGCAAAGAGCAAAGGATACCCATACAGAAGCTTAAAAAATATATCTAGTTTAATTCTCAAAATACAAATTTAACACATTCATAATTAAATTCTACATATTTCATCAAAATATTTTAAATCATTCTATATTACAAATAAAAATATCAATTCTACAACGGTATGCAGCACAGCTTAACATGTAACTCTCTTTATATATAAGCAGGTCGGTAAGATTGGATTCGGATTTTGAGATAATCAATTCATACACGTCTTTTGTATGAGACAAAAATTAGGTAAAACTCATATTCAAACGGCTAATTAAGACGACTCCCGGTATTGTTTGGACGAAATTCCATACTTTGATTGCACACGCTTGCGGTGTGCATGTCCTCGACTAGGGGTTAGATATGAACAGTGAACACACACAATCCGGAGTGGTGTTAACCAGATCTGGAGGATCTCCATCTCAAGTGGTTCTTTCATTATTTGCCCTTTTCCAAGTTATAGGTAGTAGAATCAACTTGCTTGCTTCCCAATTTATGTCAACGTGGAGAGGTAGCTCGTATAAAAAAGAAAAAAAAAAAAGAAATACGTCACTCTCCTGCTGTTATTTTGATCTTGATTGGCTGATGTCCCGAAGGGTCCACTTATTTTAGTCCTTGTTTGTCCCCTCTAAGGCCTTGTTAAATTACAAATAAAATTGATTTTGAAAAGTAAAAGTAAAAAAAATAAAAAATACTAACCACCGCCCAACAGATAGTGAATTAGTTGTCGTGTATTTGTATTTAGTACGGTAAGACTACTGGTTTAGATGAGTTTGATATCGTAAAATGTTATATACTTTCTCTTTTATTTTTGACTTTTGAATTGATATGACAAATTTATTTATTTTTACTTTCAGATAATTTTAAATTATTGAAGTGTAAATTTGAGAACTTGAATAGTATATTGTGTTCAATCTTTGAATTCTCTTTTAGTTCTATTTGGTTCAATTTTTAAATTAATTTTGCATATCTTTTTAAAAAAAATCCAAGATTATATTTTTTAGAATAAAAATGCTCTTTATTTTTCATAGGCCTGTTGATGCGATAGTAAGGATAAATAATATGATTATTGATAGTGACAAAATTAGAGTGAGGGATAGACTGGAGCTAGTATTGGATGTGGTAATAAAAAATGATTGGATTAGATTGAATCTCAATGAATATTTGACTCTTGATAGAGCTCAATGGCATAAAAAAATTATGTAGCTGACCCAATTAATCAGGACAAATGCTTGGTTTTATTTTGTTTGATTTATTATTTTTCGTATGTCACTAATTTTTATCGAAAATAATTTTTGAGAAATCGAAGACAGGTTTGTATATTTGCTCAACAATGCATTTTTGTAAAGAATTCTCACAAAAATAAAATTCGAAAAGACAAAAATCGTTAAACAAGCAAATTTTCTGAAAACTATTCACAAATCAAACAAACAACAAGGGGACTACAAGCAACCCTAGACAAGTGGAG